>JBBFKN010000199.1:0-83806 GCA_039654755.1 Calcarius lapponicus
GGGGTTTCTCAGGGGTTTTGGGGGGTCCCAGGGGTGTCTGAGGGGTTTTTGGGGGGTGGTCCTGGGGTCACTGAGAGGGTCCTGGGGTCCCTGAGGGGATTTTGGGGGGTCCCGGGGTCACTGAGGGGGTCCCAGGGTCACTGAGGGGTATTGGGGGGTGGTCCCGGGGGTTTCTCAGGGGTTTTGGGGGGTCCCAGGGGGGTCCCTGAGGGGTTTGGGGTGGTCCTGGGGTCACTGAGGGGATTTGGGGGTCCCTGAGGGGTTTTTGGGGGGTCCTGGGGTCACCAAGGGGGTCCCGGGGTCACTGAGGGGTATTGGGGGGGGTGGTCCTGGGGTCCCTGAGGGGTTTTGGGGGCTCCCAGAGGTGTCTGAGGGGTTTTTGGGGTGGTCCCAGGGGGTCACTGAGGGATTTTGGAGTGGTCCTGGGGTCACTGAGGGGGTCCCAGAGTCACTGAGAGGTTTTGGGGGGAGGTCCTGGAGTCACTGAGGGGTTTTTGGGGGTCCCTGAGGGGTTTTTGGGGGGTCCCTGAGGGATTTTTGGGGTGGTCCCGGGGGGTCCCTGAGGGGTTTTTGGGGGATCCCGGGGGGGTTTTTGGGGGGGGTCCCTGAGGGGTTTTTGGGGGTCCCCGGGGCTCACCGAGGCTCCCCCGTCCCCAGGTGGTCGGGCAGGTGCTGGTACATCCACGAGCTGCTCAGGTACGAGTTCAGCATCGAGTTCGAGGTGAGCAGGGGGCTCAGAGGGGGGGGTGGGGGGGTCTCAGGTGGGTTTTGGGGGGTCCCCAGGGCTGCTGACCCCCCCTTGCCCCCCCAGATCCCGGTGACGTACCCGGGCACCGCCCCCGAGATCGCCATCCCCGAGCTGGACGGGAAAACGGCCAAGATGTACCGGTGAGGGGGCTGGGGGGGCTGGGGGGCGTTTTGGGGGGTCTGAGGGGTTTTTTGGGGGGTCTGAGGGCTTTAGGGGGGTCTCAGGGGTTTTGGGGGGGTCCTGGGGGGGGGTTTGAGGAGTTTTGGGGGGTCTGAGGAGTTTTGAGGGGTTTGGGGCGATCCTGGAGGGGCTTTGGGGGGGGTCCAGGAGGGCTCCTGGGGAGGGTTTTGGAAATTAGGGGGGCAGATTTGGGGGGGTCCTGAGGGGGCTTAGGGGGATCTGGGGCGCAGGAGAGTCTGGGAGGGGTCCTG
This sequence comes from Calcarius lapponicus, assembly GCA_039654755.1. Lineage (NCBI taxonomy): Eukaryota > Metazoa > Chordata > Aves > Passeriformes > Fringillidae > Calcarius > Calcarius lapponicus. The sequence continues at coordinate 1,180 of JBBFKN010000199.1, forward strand.
GGGGGTTCCTGGGGGGGTCCTGGGGGGTTCAGGAGGGGCTTGGGGGTCCAGGAAGGATCCTGGGGAGGGTTTTGAGGCTTGGGGGGGGGAGATTTTGGGGGGTCCTGAGGGAGTTTTTGGCCTCTGGAGTTGTCTGGGAGGGGTCCTGGGTGGGTTTTGGGGGGTCCTGGGGTCCCGAGGGGGTTTTGGGTGGGTCTTTGGGTGGTCCTGGGGTCACTGAGGAGTTTTGGGGGGTGGTCCTGGGGTCATGAGGGGTTTTTAGGGGGTCCTGGGGTCACTGAGGGGTTTGGGGGGTCCCAGGGGTGTCTGAGGAGTTTTTGGGGGGTCCCGAGGTCACTGAGAGGTTTTTGGGGGGTGGTCCCGGGGTCCCGGGTAGGTTTTTGGGGGGTCTCTGAGAGGTTTGGGGGGTCCCGGGGTGGTTTTTGGGGGGTCCCGGGTGGGTTTGGGGGGTTCTGGGGGGGTTTTGGGGGGTCCTGGGTGGGTTTTGGGGGGGTCCTGGGTTCCGGGGTGGTTTTGGGGGGTCCCGGGTGGGTTTTTGGGGGGTTCCGGGGGGGTTTTGGGGGGGTCCCGGGAGGGTTTTGGGGGGTCCCGGGGTCCCGGGTGGGTTTTGGGGGTCTTGGGGTGTCTGACAGGTTCTGGGGTCACTGAGGGGTTTTGGGGGGTGGTCCCGGTGGGTTTTTGGGGGGTCCCGAGGGGGTTTTGGGGGGTCCCGGGGGGTTTTGGGGGGTCCCGAGGGGGTTTTGGGGAGTCCCGGGTGGGTTTTTGGGGGGGTCGGGGTCCCGGGGGAGGTTTGGGGGGTCCTGGGTGGGTTTTGGGGGGTCCCGGGTGGTTTTTGGGGGGTCCCGGTGGGTTTTGGGGGTCCCGGGGGGGTTTTGGGGGTCCCGGGGGGGTTTTGGGGGGGTCCCGGGTGGGTTTTGGGGGGTCCGGGGGTTTTTGGGGGGTCTCTGACAGCTCGGTGCCCCCAGGGGGGGTAAGATCTGCCTCAGTGACCACTTCAAGCCGCTGTGGCCAGGAACGTGCCCAAGTTCGGGCTGGCACACCTGATGGCACTGGGGTGAGTGGGGGGGGCACCCATGGGGGGGACACTCGGGGGGGGCCTGTCACCTCCCTGGGGTGACACTGAGGGGGGATCTGTCACTTTTAGGGGATGACACTGAGGGGGGATCTGTCACATTTTGGGGTGTGACATTGAGGGGGGTGACACTGAGGGGGGTGTGACACCAAGGGGGGGGTGACACCTTTTGGGGGGTGGGTGACACCCACTGGGGAGAGTGACATTGTGGGGGGCTTGTCACTTTTTAGGGGGGTGACACTGAGGGGGATTTGTCACTTTTTGGGGGTGACACTGAGGGGGATCTGGTCACTTTTTGGGGGTGACACTGAGGGGGATCTGTCGCTTTTTGGGGTGGGGGGAGTGTGACACCGAGGGGGGGGTGACATGGCGGGGATTTGGGGGGTGACACTGAGGGGGGGTGACACATTTTGGGGGGGTTGTCACCCCTTTTGTGGAGGGTGACACTGAGGGGGGGTTGTCACTTTTGGGGGTTGAAACTGAGGGGGATTTGTCACTTTTGGGGAGGTGACAATGAGGGGGGGTGACACAGTCTGGGGGATGTGAACGGGGGGGGTTGTCACTTTTTTTGGGGCTGACAATGAGGGGGATTTGTCACTTTGGGGGGTGGACAATGAGGGGGGATCTGTCACATTTTGGGGTGTGACATCGAGGGGGGGTGACAGTCTGGGGGTGTGACACCAATGGGGGGTGACACCTTCTTGGGGGGTGACACTGAGAGGGGGGGTGACACATTTTGGGGGGTTTGTCACTCTTTTGGGGGGGTGACACAGAGGGCGGTGACTACCAACGGGGTGTGACAATTATTGGGGTTGACAGTGAGGGGGTGACACCCATACAGGAGATGTGACACCAAGGCGGGGGGGGGGGGTGACCACCTTCTTGGGGTGTGACACTGAGAGGGGGGTGACACATTTTGGGGGGTTTGTCACTCTTTTGGGGGGTGTGACACAGAGGGGGGTGACACCGACGGGGGGTGTGACACCTATTGGAGGGTGACAGTGAGGGGGTGGTGACACCCACACAGGAGATGTGACACCAAGGGGGGGGGGGTGACACCTTCTTGGGGGGTGACACTGAGGTGGGGGGTGACACATTTTGGGGGGTTTGTCACTCTTTTGGGGGGGTGTGACACCTGTGAGGGGGTGACACCCATACAGGGGGGCGTGACACTGAGGGTGGGAGGGTGACACATTTTGGGGGGGGTGACACCAAGGGGGGGCTGTCACCTTTTCGGGGGTGGCTGTCACACGTTCCAGGGGGGTGTTCCCCACACCACCACCCCCTGTCCCCACAGCTGGGTCCCTGCTGCCGTGGAGATCCCGGACCTGATCTCCAAGGCCTCATCCAGCACAAGGACAAGTGACCAACCATGGTGGGGGGACACTCTGGGGGTCCCCCCACCCCACTTTAGGGGTCCCCCCCCCTCCTCGGGGGGTCCCCCATTCCCCTCCCAGCTGCTGCCACCCCTCCCCACCGCTTCGCCGCTGCTCCCCAATAAAACGCTGAACCCCCGATTTAGTGGCGGTTTGTTATTTTGGGGTGACACGGAGGGATTCGTGTCCCCCCCCCCCATAAAACCCCCGCGCGGGTCGCGGCCCCTTTAAGACGCCGCGCGGTTTCCATGGTGACGGGGCGTGGCCGGGAGCGCGCGGCATGCGCAGAGCCGTCGGCGAGCCGCCGGGGGCGGGCCGGCTGAGGGAGGCACAAAGATGGCGGCGGTGTGCGGCGGGAGTTGTTGCCATGGCGGCCCGCGGGAGGTGCGGGGGGACCGCGGGGCGACCCCGCCGAGGGGCGCAGGGGGGCGCGCGCTCGGGGCTGGGCGGGCTCCGGGACAGCGGACACCCCCCCGCGGGGGACGCGCTGGGGCGGGCGGGGGGTGCGGGACAGGGCCCCGGGGGCGGGGGGGGTACCGGGATGATGGGGGGGGGGGGGGCAGCGGGAGCGCCTCACGGGGGGTCCCGGGATGGGGGAGGGGGGAAGCGGGGTGGGGGGGCACCCCCGGTGAGGAAGCCCGGGCCGGGAGAGGGGGGCGGGGCCCCGAGGGGGCGGGGGTGATGGGGGCACCGGGAGGGGTCCGGGGGGGCTGCGGGAAGGGCTCGGGGGGACCCCCGGGATTGCGGGGTGGGGGGGGCCCGGGGGGCGCTTCCAGCGGCGCTTCCCGGCCAAGGCCTCGGGGCTCCCGGCGCGCCCCCCGCCCCAAGCCGGGATCGGCTCCTCCGGGACCCACCCAGAGCCTGCCCGGGGAGCAGGACCCGGGCCTGGCTGGGGGGGACGCGCTGCCGGTGCTCCGAAACCCCACCGGGACTCTCCGGGAGGCTGGCACGGAGGCTGGGGTCCCCCAGAGCTTTGGTGTCCCCCCCGAGCTTTGGGGTGCCCCGAGCTTTGGGATCCCCCCGAGGTTTTGGGATCCCCTGAGGCTTTGGGGTCCCCCGGAGGATTTGGGGTCCCCCCGAGCTTTGGGATCCTCCGACCTTTGGGTCTGCCCGAGCTTTGGAGTCCCCCCGAGGTTTTGGGTTCCCCTGAGGCTTTGGGGTCCCCCGGAGGATTTGAGGTCCCCCCGAGCTTTGGGATCCCCCCAGCTTTGGACTCCCCCCGAGCTTTGGTGTCCCCCCGAGGCTTTGGGATCCCCCGAGCTTTGGGTTCCCCTAAGGCCTTGGGGTCCGCCCGAGCTTTGGGATCCCCCCGACCTTTGGGGTCTGCCCGAGCCTTTGGTGTCCCCCCCCCGAGGTTTTGGGTTCCCCCGAGGCCTTAGGGTCCCCTGAGCTTTGGGATCCCCCGAGCTTTGGGGTCCCCCCGAGATTTTGGGATCCCCCTGAGCTTTGGGATCCCCCGAGCTTTGGTGTCCCCCCGAGGCTTTGGGGTCCCCCGGAGGATTTGGGGTCCCCCCCCAGCTTTGGGTTCCCCTGAGGCTTTGGGGTCCCTCGGAGGATTTGGGTCCCTCAAGGTTTTGGAATCCCCTGAGGCTATGGTGTCACCCTGAGCTTGGGGTCCCCCCCCGAGGCTTTTGGGATCCCCCCGAGCTTTGGGTCCCCCCAGCTTTGGGATCCCCCCCAGCTTTGGTGTCCCCCCGAGCTTTGGTTCCCCTAAGGCTTTGGGGTCCCCTGAGGATTTGGGGTCCCCCAAGGTTTTGGAATCCCCTGAGGCTTTGGGTCCCCCCGACCTTTGGGGTCTGCCCGAGCTTTGGAGTCCCCCGAGGTTTTGGGTTCCCCTGAGGCCTTGGGGTCCCCCGGAGGATTTGGGTTCCCCTGAGCTTTGGAATCCCCCGGAGCTTTGGTGTCCCCCCGAGGCTTTGGTGTCCCCCCGAGGCTTTGGGATCCCCCCCGAGCTTTGGGATCCCCCCAGCTTTGGAGTCCCCCGAGCTTTGGGATCCCCCCGAGCTTTGGGATCCCCCCAGCTTTGGGATCCCCCCGGGGTTTTGGGTTCCCCTAAGGCCTTGTTGTCCCCCCAGCTTTGGTGTCCCCCGAGGCTTTGGGTCCCCCGGAGGATTTGGGGTCCCCCTGAGCTTTGGGATCCCCCCGACCTTTCGGGTCCCCCCCAGCTTTGGGATCCCCCCCGAGCTTTGGGGGTCCCCCGAGCTTTGGTTTTCCCCCCAGCTTTGGGGTCCCCCCGAGCTTTGGATCCCCCCGAGCCTTGGTGTCCCCCCAGCTTTGGTGTCCCCCCGAGGCTTTGGGGTCCCCCGGAGGATTTGGGATCCCCCCCGAGGTTTTGGGTTCCCCCTAAGGCTTTGGGTCCCCCGAGCTTTGGGATCCCCCGACCTTTGGGATCCCCCCGAGGCTTTGGGTGTCCCCCCATCTCTGGGGTCCCCTCGGTGACTCGGTGTCCCCGCAGGGCCCCCGCCGACGGGACGCTGTGTGTCCGGCCGCCGGGGCGCGGGGGGCTGTGAGCAGGTGGGTGCCCCTTCCCCATCCCCCTGTACCACCCACCCCGTCCCGTCCCCGCCCACCTTTGTCACCGCGCTGTCGCTGTCCCCCACAAGGCCCCGCCATTGCCCCACAGGCCCTCGGAGCACACCGCCTGGGCCGCGCCAGGGACGCCGCTGCCGGGTACCCGGTGCCGGTGCCGGTGCCGAGTCCGTGGTGACGGCGCAGCCCCGGGCGGGCTCCCGCCTGCCCAGCGGGCACCGTGCGCTGAGCCAGGAGCGCCATGCGGGCCCCCAACGGGCTCTCCCCGGCCCCCAAACTGCGCCTGCTGCCCCCCCGGCCCCCGCCAGCCCCCCGAGGACCCCCGCAACAAGATGCTGGAGGCTGGAGCGGGGCCGGGCGGCCAAACGGGGCGACGCCGCTCCCCCCGCGGGCCGGGGACACGCCGGGGGCCGCTCAAGGCCGATCACGGCGTGAGGGTGCCGGGGGTGCCCCGCAGGTGCCCGGCAGCGCTTCCTTCTCGCTGCCCAGCCGGCCGGCCGAGCGCCGCCGGAGCAACACTGGCCCGCTCCAAATCCATCAGCATCGGCGACCTGAGCCAGGGAGGATGGAGGTGGGGTGGCGGTGTCGCCGGTGTCGCCGGTGTTCCCCAGCCGCGCCGAGGAGGGCAGTGGGGGTGGGTGGCGCTGAGCCGCCTGGTGCTCAGGGAGTGCGGGCACCCGCTGGCGCTGCGCAGGAGCTCCTCGCTGCGCAGGGTCACCGTGGGCACCGAGGGCAAAGGGCAGCGCCGCGCTGCTCTCCCGTGCGCACCGAGGGCGGACCCCGAGCCCGGCCCGAGCCCCCGTTCAGCCCCCGCGCGCCAGGGCGCACCGAGGAGAAGGCGGCCGCGGTAAGAGAGACGGCGAGGAGGGACGGAGGGAAGGGCGTGGGGCACCCCGTTGTCCCCTGCCTTGGGGACATTTTCAGACCCTACAGTGTCCTCCAAAGTTTGGGGATGTGTTGAGACCCCCATGGTCTCCCCAGCCTTGGGACATTTGAGGCCCTCTCAGTGTCCCCAGCCCTTGGGGACATTTTCAGACCCCAGCAGTGGTCCCCAGGTTAGGGGACCGTTTTGAGATCCCAGCAGTGTCCCCCAACTTTGGGGACATTTTCAGACCCCCTGCAGTGTCCCCAGGTTGGGGGACATTTGAGACCCCCATGGTCTCCCCAGCTTTGGGGACATTTTGAGACCTCCCCAGTGTCCCCACGTTGAGACCCTCTCAGTGTCCCCAGCCTTGGGGACATTTTGAGACCCTTTCAGTGTCCCCAGCCTTGGGGACATTTTGAGACCCCCACGGTCTCCCCAGCTTTGAGGACATTTTGAGACCCTCCCATGTCCCCAGCCTTAGGGACATTTTGAGACCCCCACAGTGTCCCCAACTTTGGGGACATTTTCAAACCCTCTCAGTGTCCTCAGCTCTGGGGACGTGTTGAGACCCTCCCGTGTCCCCTGCCTTGGGGACATTTTCAAACCCTACAGTGTCCCCAGGTTAGGGGACGTTTTGAGACCCCCACAGTGTCCCCAGCTTTAGGGACATGTTGAGACCCCCATGGTCTCCCCAGCCTTGGGGACATTTTGAGACCCTCTCAGTGTCCCCAGCCTTGGGGACACTTTGAGACCCTCTCAGTGTCCCCTGCCTTGGGGACATTTTCAGACCCTACAGTGTCCGCAGGTTTGGGGACATTTTGAGACCCCCACGGTCTGCCCACCTTTGAGGACATTTTGAGACCCTCCCACTGTCCCCAGCCTTGGGGACATTTTGAGGCCCCAGCAGTGTCCCCATCTTTGGGGACATTTTCAAACCCTCTCAGTGTCCTCAGTTCTGGGGACGTGTTGAGTCCCTCCTGTGTCCCCTGCCTTGGGGACATTTTCAGACCCTACAGTGTCCCCAGGTTAGGGGACATCTTGAGAGCCCCACAGTGTCCCCAGCTTTGGGGACATTTTGAGGCCCTTTCAGTGTCCCCAGCTTTGGGAACATTTGCTGACCCCCATGCTGTCCCCACCTTTGGGGACATTTTGAGACCCTTTCAGTGTCCCCAGCCTTGGGGACACTTTGAGACCCCCACGATGTCCCCATCCTCAGGGACATACTTTGACCCCCGCACTGTCCCCAGCCTTGGGGACATTTTGCGACCCCTGAGATGTCCCCTCGGGGGACATTTTGTGACCCCTGAGATGTCCCCTCGGGGGACATTTTGTGACCCCTGAGATGTCCCCTCAGGGGACATTCTGTGACCCCTGAGATGTCCCCTCAGGGGACATTCTGTGACCCCTGGGATGTCCCCTCGGGGGACATTTTGTGACCCCTGAGATGTCCCCGCTCAGGCTCGGTGACATGGCCGGGGGTGGCACGGTGGTGGCACTCTCACCTGTCCCCGCTCCAGTGCTGTTTTGGAGGCTGCGGGTGGCCGGTGCCATCTCTGCGGCTCTGAGCTGTGTCCCCACACACGGGTGACACCCTGGTGACACCCTGGTGACACCCTGGTGACACCGAGGTGGCCGCCGCCCCCTCCCCGTTTCCGCATCCGCCCCATCCCTCACCTGTCCTGCCACGTGTGGGGCTCTCGTAATCCCCAAAACGCCACCAGGCCGCGGCCACCCGCTGTTGTCCCCCCTCGGGATGTCCCTGGGGGTGTCCCTCAACCCCTCCAGCTCCCCAAAACCCCTGGGTCCAAATCAGGAATGGATTTTTGGGGGGTGTTTACCCCTCGTTTGTCCCCGTGGGGCAGCTCCGGCTAATTAATCCCCGCGGGGATGAGCCTAGAATAGCGCGGGGGAATCGGATCAGCTAATGAGCTGAGAGCGGAGGGGAGGAGAGAGGGGACACGGCGGTGACAGCCACCGGTGTCGCCGGTGTCGCCATGCCGGGGCTGCAGGGAGCCCCGCTGGTGGAGCTGCCCCGGAGGCTGCAGCGCTCGCTGCTGCCCCGCCGGGAGCTGCCGGCCCGCGGCACCGACATCGCCGAGTCCGTGGTGCACACGGCGGTCATGGGGCTGCTGCTGGTCACCGGGCACGAGGTGAAGCCGGGTGCCACCGCCGGGGGGGACACCCGGGGGTCACCGGGAGTGGATCTCAACCGGGTGTCCCTCTGTGTTCCTCCCCAGACACACCACACGCTGCTGCTGGGCTCGGGCCACGTGGGCCTCAGGAATTTGGGCAACACGGTAAGGGGGCAGCCTGAGCTTCCCTGGGAGGGGTTTGGGGGCGCCTTGGGGTCACTTCGGGGTCCTCAACCTTCCTATCCCTCTGTTCTGGGCTGTGGGAGGGGTTTGGGGTCACTTCGGGGTCACCTCGGGGTCCTCAACCCTCCTGTCTGTCTGTCCTTGGGAGCAGGAGGGATTTGGGGGCACCTCAGGGTCACTTCGGGGTCCTCAACCTTCCTGTACCTCTGTTCTGGGCTGTGAGAGGGATTTGGGGTCACCTCGGGGTCCCCAACCTTCCTGTCCTGGGCTGTGGGAGGGATTTGGGGGCACTTCGGGGTCCCCAACCTTCCTATCCCTCTGTTCTGGGCTGTGGGAGGGATTTGGGGTCACCTCGGGGTCCCCAACCTTCCTATCCCTCTGTCCTGGGCTGTGGGAGGGATTTGGGGTCACCTCGGGGTCCCCAGCCCTCCTGTCTGTCTGTCCTGGGCTGTGGGAAGGATTTGGGGTCACTTCGGGGTCCTCAACCTTCTTATCCCTCTGTTCTGGGCTGTGGGAGGGATTTGGGGTCACCTGGGGTCACCTCGGGGTCCCCAACCTTCCTGTCCTTGGGTGCAGGAGGGATTTGGGGTCACTTCAGGGTCCCCAACCCTCCTGTCCCTCTGTTCTGGGCTGTGAGAGGGATTTGGGGTCACTTCAGGGTCCCCAACCTTCCTATCCCTCTGTTCTGGGCTGTGAGAGGGATTTGGGGTCACCTCGGGGTCCCCAACCCTCCTGTCTGTCTGTCCTGGGCTGTGGGAAGGATTTGGGGTCACCTCGGGGTCACTTCGGGGTCCCCAACCTTCCTGTCCCTCTGTCCTGGGCTGTGGGAGGGATTTGGGGTCACTTCAGGGTCCCCAACCTTCCTATCCCTCTGTTCTGGGCTGTGGGAGGGATTTGGGGGCACCTCAGGGTCCCCAACTCTCCTGTCCCTCTGTTCTGGGGTGCAGGAGGGATTTGGGGTCACCTCAGGGTCCCCAACCTTCCTGTCTGTCTGTCCTGGGCTGTGGGAGGGGTTTGGGGGCACCTCGGGGTCACCTCGGGGTCCTCAACCTTCCTATCCCTCTGTTCTGGGCTGTGGGAGGGATTTGGGGGCACCTCGGGGTCCCCAACCCTCCTGTCTGTCTGTCCTGGGGTGCAGGAGGGATTTGGTGTCCCCTCGGTGTCACCTCAGGGTCCCCCATGCTCGGTGGCCACGGTCCCATCCTCCTGTCCTGCTGGGGATGTCACATTCCCCCAGCCCCACAGCGCTGTCCCCAGGGTCCCCAACCCTGCTGTCCCTCTGTCCTGGGGTGCAGGAGGGATTTGGGGGCACCTCGGGGTCACTTCAGGGTCCCCAACCCTCGTGTCCTGGGCTGTAGGAGGGATTTGGGGTCACTTCAGTGTCCCCAACCCTCCTGTCCCTCTGTCCTGGGGTGCAGGAGGGATTTGGGGTCACCTCGGGGTCCCCAGCTCTCCTGTCCTGGCCTGTGGGAGTGATCTGGGGTCCCTTTGGTGTCCTTTAAGTGTCCCTTGGTGTCACCTGTGGCTCACCTCAGTGTCCCCAAAACTCTTTGTGCTGTCCCATCCCACTGCCACCCATCCCATCCCCGGGTACCCCCAGCCCCACGAGGGACCTGGCACAGCGTGGGGACACCCCGAGGGAGCCCCGGTGGCAGTGCCACATGCCGGGATGTCCCCGTGTCCCCTCAGTGCTTCATGAACGCCGTGCTGCAGTGCCTGAGCAGCACCAAACCCCTGCGGGATTACTGCCTGCGCCGCGACTTCCAGCAGGAGCAACCCCCCGGCCCCCGCGCCCCCCAGGAGCTCACCGAAGGTGGGACAGACCCCCCAAAACTCCCAGAGCCCCCTCAGAACCTTCCAGAATCCCTCCCGAGGGCGCTGAGTCCCCGCTGTCCCCGCAGCCTTCGCCGATGTCATCGCCGCCCTGTGGCACCCCGACTCCTCCGAGGCCGTCAACCCCGGGCGCTTCAAGGCCGTGTTCCAGAAATACGTGCCCTCCTTCACGGGTTACAGGTGAGACAGCACCCCCCAAAATAAACCCAAAACATTTGGGGACCCTCCCAATGGATAAAGTGTCACCAAGTGTCCCCGCAGCCAGCAGGACGCGCAGGAATTCCTCAAGTTCTTCATGGACCGGCTGCACGTGGAGATCAACAGGAAAGGCCGGCGCACCCCCAGCATCCTGTCGGACACACGGAGAGCCCCGGCCCTGGAGGACCCCGAAACGCTCAGGTGAGACAGGGGAGAGGGTTAACCCCAATTTTGGGGACAGCTGAACCCCCTAATGTCACCCCGGTGTCGCCCCCACGGCAGCGACGACGAGCGCGCCAACCAGATGTGGAAGCGCTACCTGGAGAGGGAGGACAGCAAGATCGTGGGTGAGCGCTGTGCCCCCCCCTCCTGGGGACCCCAAAATCTTTGGGGGTGCCCCTGCTGAGCCCTCCCTTTGCACCCCCAGATCTCTTTGTGGGGCAGCTGAAGAGCTGCCTCAAGTGCCAGGCCTGCGGCTACCGCTCCACCACCTTCGAGGTGTTCTGCGACCTCTCGCTGCCCATCCCAAAGGTAAGGGCTGGGGTGACCCCCAAAAAACCCTGCAGAACCCCCAAAAAACCTTCAGATCCCCCAGAAATGCTTCAGATCTCCCAAAACCCCTGCAGAACCCCCCAAAAACCCTTCAGAACCCCAAAAAACCCTTCAGACCTATACAAAAACCTCTTCAGAACCCCAAAAAACCCTTCAGACCTATCAAAAAATCCTTCAGACCCCCAAAAACCCTGCAGAACCCCTAAAAAACCCTCAGATGCCCCAGAAATGCTTCAGATCTCCCAAAACCCCTTCAGAACCCCCAAAAAACCCTTCAGACCTGTCCAAAAACTGTTCAGACCCCCAAAAAACTCTTCAGAACCCCAAAAAAACCCTTCAGACCTATCAAAAAACCCTTCAGACCTATCAAAAAGTCCTTCAGACTCCCAAAAACCCTGCAGAACCCCTAAGAAACCCTTCAGACTTGTCCAGAAATCCTTCAGACCCCAAAAAAAACTCTTCAGAACCCCAAAAAACTCTTCAGAACCCCAAAAAACCCTTCAGACCTATCCAAAAACCCTTCAGACCCCCCAAAACCTTCAAACCCATCCCAAAACCCCTCAAACCCACCAGAAACCCTTCAGACCCCCCCAAAAACCCTTTAGATCCATCTAAAACTCCTTCAAACCTTGTCCAAAAACCACTCAGACGCTCCCCAAACCCTTCAGATACCCCAAAAACTCTTCAGACCCCCTCAAGAAACCCCTCAGACCCCCCTAAAAAACCCTTCAAACCCATCCCAAAACCCCCCAAACCCACCAGAAACCCTTCAGACCCCCCCAAAACCCCTATAGACACCTCAAAAAATCTCTCAGACCCTTCCAAAAACCCTTCAGACCCCCCAAAAACCCCCTCAGACCTCCCAAAAAACCCCTCAGACCCCCCTAAAAACCCTTCAAACCCATCCCAAAACCCCTCAAACCCACCAGAAACCCTTCAGACCCCCCAAAACCCTTTAGACCCCCCAAAACCCTTTAGACCCCCCCAAAAACCCTTTAGACACGTCCAAAAATCTCTCAGACCCTTCCAAAAACCCTTTGGACCCCCTCAAAAAGCCCCTCAGAACCCCCTAAAAACCCCTCAGACCTCCCAAAAACCCCCTCAGACCCCCCCTAAAAACCCTTCAAACCCATCCCAAAACCCCTCAAACCCACCAGAAACCCTTCAGACCCCCCAAAACCCCTCAAACCCACCAAAAAACCCTTCAGACCCCCCCAAAAACCCTTCAGACCCATCTAAAACTCCTTCAAGCCTTGTCCAAAAACCACTCAGACACTCCCAAACTCTTCAGACCCTTCCAAAAAACCCTTCAGACCTCCCAAAAAAACCCCTCAGACCCCCCTAAAAACCCTTCAAACCCATCCCAAAACCCCTCAAGCCCACCAGAAACCCTTCAGACCCTCCCCCAAAACCCTTTAGACCCATCTAAAACTCATTCAAACCTTGTCCAAAAACCACTCAGACACTCCCCAAACCCTTCAGATACCCCAAAAACTCTTCAGACCCCTCAAAAAAACCCCTCAGACCTCCCAAAAAAACCCCTCAGACTCATCTAAAAACCCTTCAAACCCATCCTAAAACCCCCCAAACCCACCAGAAACCTTTCAGACCCCCCAAAAACCCTTTAGACACATCCAAAAATCTCTCAGATCCTTCCAAAAACCCTTCAGACCCCCTCAAAAACTCTCAGACCTCCCCCCAAAAAACCCCTCAGACCTCCCAAAAAACCCCTCAGACCCCCCTAAAAACCCTTCAAACCCATCCCAAAACCCCTCAAACCCACCAGAAACCCTTCAGACCCCCCAAAACCCTTTAGACCCCCCCAAAACTCTTTAGACCCCCCCCAAAAACCCTTTAGACACGTCCAAAAATCTCTCAGACCCTTCCAAAAACCCTTTGGACCCCCTCAAAAAGCCCCTCAGAACCCCCTAAAAACCCCTCAGACCTCCCAAAAACCCCCTCAGACCCCCCTATAAACCCCTCAGACCCCCCTAAAAAACCCTTCAAACCCATCCCAAAACCCCTCAAACCCACCAGAAACCCTTTAGGCTCCTCCCAAATTCCCTCAGATCCCCCCCAAATTCCCCCCCTGACCCCCCCAAATCCCCCTCCCCAGAAAAGCTTTGCCGGGGGCAAGGTCTCGCTGCACGACTGCTTCAGCCTCTTCACCAAGGAGGAGGAGCTGGACTCGGAGAACGCCCCGGTGAGAGGATGAACCCCCTCGGGGGGACCCCAATGTACCTCCTGGGGTGTCCCCAAAACGTCCCCGACGTCCCCTGTCCCCCCCCAGGTGTGTGACAAGTGCCGGCAGCGCACGCGCAGCACCAAGAAGTTGACGATCCAGCGCTTCCCACGCATCCTGGTGCTCCGTATCCTTTGGGAATCGGCCCGAAATTTTGGGGACACCCCCCTCCCCAAATTTTTAGGGGATGGGAAGCACAGGGGTCACCCTTTCATCTTCTCCATCCCCTTAACCCCCTGGGCAGACCTGAACAGGTTCTCCACCACGCGCTACTCCATCAAGAAATGCTCCGTCTTCGTGGACTTCCCGCTGCAGCAGCTCAACCTGCGCGAGTTCGCCAGCGAGAAGGCGGGTGAGGAGGATTTTTGGGGATTTTTTGGGGTGTTTTTGGGATTTGGGGGGTGTGGGGGGGGGAGGATCCTAAACCTGACTCCCCCACCGTGCTGCAGGCAGCCCCGTCTACAGCCTGTACGCTCTGTGCAACCACTCGGGCAGCGTGCACTACGGGCACTACACGGCGTTCTGCCGCGACCCCGCCGGCTGGCGCGTCTACAACGACTCCCGGTCAGTGCCGTGCCCCCCCACCCCTCCTGTTGTCCCGGTACCGAGCCCCCCTCGTGGCCGGTGCTGACGGTGTCCCCGCAGCGTCTCGCCCATCAGCGAGAACCAGGTGCCGTCCAGCGAGGGCTACGTGCTGTTCTACGAGCTGGAGGAGCCGCCCGGCCGCAGAGCCTGAGAGCCCCGCATGGAGCCGGGGCTGCGGGGGAACCGAGCCGGGACCTTGCACCGGGAACCCCCCGGGAACCCCCCGGGAACCCCCGGGAACCCCCCCGGACCCGCGGAGAGGGGGGGTGCGGGGGGAGCGGCCGCAGCCCGAGCGGCCCCGGAGGGTTTTGTGAATAAATTTATTAAAAAAACCCCAAAAAGCGCCGAGTTTGGGGACTTGGAGGCGTGGCTTAAGCGAGGGGGCGGGGCTTGTGCTTGACAGACATATGCTGGGCGTGGTTTGTGGAGGTGTGGCCTGTTGATTGACATGGGGATGGGCGTGGTCACTGCTGCGTGCCGTGCGCGATGATTGGCTGGTGGAGTAGTAGGCGCGGCTTATCGCCATGAGCGCGCTTTCTCCCGCCGCAGCGCGCTGTCCATCAACGCGCTGCGCCTTCCCATTGGTCCGCCCGCCTTCAGCCCCGCCCTTTCCCCCCTGATAAGCGGCGGGAAGGGGGCGTGGCCAGCGCGGCGGACGCGGGGACAGGTGAGGGGAGGGGTCCCGGGGCTGAGGGGCCGCTCGGGGCCGGGGGGCTCCCGGTGGGTCTGGGGGCTCCCGGCGGCTCCGGCGGCTCCGCTCTGACCCTGCCCGCCCCAGCTCCCCTCATGCCGCCCACCGTGGCCGTCGTGGGCGGCGGCATCAGCGGCCTGGCCGCCTGCTACCACCTGGTGCGCGCCCCCCGCCCGCCCAAGGTGAGCGACCCCCGAACCCTCCCCGCGGGACCCCCGAGCCTTCCCCCGCTCCATCCCGGCACCCCCAACTCGCTTCTCTCCCGGTGTCCGCCCCCCGGCACCCCCGATACCCCGCGGTTCCCTTTTCCCTCCCGGGACCCCAATTCCCGCACGGTCCCAATTCCCGCCGGCTCCCGGTTGTAATTCGGGGGTCCTGGTGCTGGTTTGGGGGTCCCGGTGTTCACTCGGGGGTCCCATGGTGATTTGGGGGTCCCGATGATGATTTGGGCGTCCCGGGGGTGATTTGGGGGTCCCAGGGGTGCTCCGGGGATCCCGGTGTTGACTCGGGGGGTCCCGGGATGATTTGGGGTCCCGGGGGTGACTGGGGGGTCCCGGGGGTGACTGGGGGGTCCCGATGGTGATTTGGGGGTCCCGGGGGTGACTCCACGTCCCCGTGGTGATCCGGGGGGTCCCGTTTGTGATTGTGGGGTCCCCGTGGTGATTTGGGGCGTCCCGATGGTGATTTGGGGGTCCCGGTGCTGATTTGGGGTCCCGGTGATGATTCGGGGTCCCGGGGGTGATTTGGGGGTCCCGGTATTGATTTGGGGTCCCGGCGGAGACTCGGGGCTCCCGGTGCTGATCCCGGGGGGTCCCGGTGTTGATCCGGGGTTCCCGGTGCTGATTTGGGGGTGCTGGGGGGTGATCCCGGGGTTCCCGGTGCTGTTCCCGGGGTTCCCGGTGCTGCTCCCGGGGGTCCCGATGCCGATCCCGGGGTGCCGGGGGTGATTTATTGATCCGGGGTGCCGGGGGGTCCCGGTGCTGATCCGGGGTGCCGGTGCTGTTCCGGGGGTCCCGGTGCTGATCCCGGGGCTCCCGTTGCTGATCCCGGGGTTCCCGGTGCTGATCCGGGGTTCCCGGTGCTGTTCCGGGGTTCCCGGTGCTGATCCCGGGGGTTCCCGGTGTTGATTTGGGGTCCCGGTGCTGATCCCGGGCTCCCGGTGCTGATCCGGGGGTGCCGGGGTTCCCGGTGCTGTTCCGGGGTCCCGATGCTGATCCCGGGGTCCCGGTGCTGTTCCCGGGGTTCCCGGTGCTGATTTGGGGGTTCCCGGTGCTGATCCCGGGTTCCCGGTGCCGTTCCCGGGGTTCCCGGTGCTGTTCCCGGGGGTCCCGGTGCTGGTGCCGGGGTTCCCGGTGACGTTCCCGGGGTCCCGGTGCTGTTCCCGGGGGTCCCGGTGCTGTTCCGGGGTTCCCGGTGCTGATCCCGGGTTCCCGGTGCTGATCCCGGGGGTCCCGGTGCTGTTCCCGGGGTTCCCGGTGCTGTTCCCGGGGGTCCCGGTGCTGGTGCCGGGGTTCCCGGTGCTGATTTGGGGTTCCCGGTGCTGATCCCGGGGTTCCCGGTGCTGTTCCGGGGTTCCCGGTGCTGTTCCGGGGTGCCGGGGGTGATTCGGGGGTCCCGGTGTTGATTTGGGGTCCCGGTGCTGTTGCCGGGGCTCCCGGTGCTGACCCCGGGGGCGCCGGTGTTGAGTCGGGTTCCCGGCGGTGATCCCGGGGGGTCCCGGTGTTGATTTGGGGTCCCGGTGCTAATTTGGGGTGCCGGTGTTGATTTGGGGTCCCGGGGTTCCCGGTGCTGATCCGGGTTCCCGGTGTTGATTTATTGATCGGGGTTCCCGGTGCTCCGCAGGTGCTGCTGCTGGAGGCCAGCGGCCGCTTCGGGGGGTGGCTGCAGAGCACCCGCAGCCCCGAGGGCGCCGTGTTCGAGCACGGCCCGAGGGGGATCCGGCCCGCGGGGCCCGCGGGGGCCCAGACCCTGCACATGGTACGGGGGGCTGCCTTGGGGGGACACAGGGGGGATCTGGGGGGTCCCCGGGCCTGGGTTTGGGGTGTCAGAGGGGTCCCAGGGTGGGTTTGGGGTCCCTGGATGAATCCTGGGGGTCCCTGGATGAATTTGGGGTCCCTGGATGGATTTGGGGGGTCCCTGGATAAATTTGGGATCCTGATGTGGATTCGGAGGTCCTGATATGGGTTCTGGGGGTCCCTGGATGAATTTGGGGGTCCCTGGATGAATTTGGGGTCTCTGGATGAATCCTGGGGGTCCCTGGATGGATTTTGGGTCCTGGTATAGATTCTGGGGGGTCCCTGGATGAATTTGGGGTCCCTGGATGAATTTGGGTGTCCCTGGATGAATTTTTGGGATCCCTGGATGGATTTGGGGTCCCTGGATGAATTCTGGGTGTCCCTGGATGGATTTTGGGCTCCCTGGATGAATCCTGGGACTCCCTGGATGAATTTGGGGGTCCCTGGATGGATTTTTGGGATCCCTGGATGGATTTGGGGTCCCTGGATGAATCCTGGGGGTCCCTGGATGATTTTTGGGGGTCCCTGGCCGGGCTGGGTGTCCCCGCAGGTGTCGGAGCTGGGGGCTGGCCGGTGACATCCTGGCTGTCCCCAGGGATCACCCGGCGGCGCGGAACCGCTTCCTGTACCTGGGGGGGGCCCCTGCACCCCCTGCCCTCGGGCCTCAGGTGGGTGTCCCCTGTCCCCAGGGCCACCTCCCCCTGTCCCCAATGTCACCCCCCCTGTCCCCAGGGCCACCTCCCCTGGCCCTTGTCACCAATGTCACCCCTTCACAGTGACTGTCCCCTGTCCCCAGGGCCACCTCCCCTGGCCCTTGTCACCAATGTCACCCCCCCCCTGTCCCCAGGGCCACCTCCCCTGTCCCCTGTCCCCAGGGCCACCTCCCCTGTCCCCTGTCACCAATGTCACCCCCCCCTGTCCCCAGGGCCACCTCCCCTGGCCCTTGTCACCAATGTCACCCCTTCACAGTGACTGTCCCCTGTCCCCCAGGGCCACGTCCCTCTGTCCCTTGTCACCAATGTCACCCCCCTGACTGTGCTGTGTTCACAGTGACTGTCCCCTGTCCCCAGTGCCACCCCTGTGTGTCCCTGATGTCCCCAATGCCACCCTTGCTGTCCCTAGGGATGTGCTCTGGGCTGTGTCCCCTGTCCCTGGTGCCACCCCTGTGTGTCCCCCTGTGTCCCGAGGGGGTTGCTGCGGGCCGTGCCCCCTGTCCCCAGTGCCACCCCCTGTGTGTCCCCCTGTGTCCCCAGGGAGGGTGCTCCAGGCCGTGCCCCCCTGTCCCCAGTGCCACCCCCTGTGTGTCCCCTGTGTCCCCAGGGGGTTGCTCAGGGCTGTCCCTGGTGCCACCCCAGCTGTCCCCCGTGTCCCCAGGGGGTTGCTGCAGGCCATGCCCCCTGTTCCTGCTGTCCCCAATGTCCCCCCTTGCTGTGTCCCCCATGGGGTTGCTGCGGGCTGTTCCCCTGTGTGTCCCCTGTGTCCCCAATGTCCCCTGTGTGTCCCCAGGGGGTGTGGTGCGGGCCGTGCCCCCTGTGTGTCCCCTGTGTCCCCAATGTCCTCCCCGTGTCCCCAATGTCCCCCCTGTGTCCCCCAATGTCCCCCTGTGTCCCCAGGGGTGTGCTCCGTGCCGTGCCCCCTGTGTGTCCCTGCTGTCCCCAATGTCACCCCAGCTGTCCCCAATGTCCCCCGTGTGTCCCCAGGGGTGTGCTCCGGGCCGTGCCCCTGTGTGTCCCCCTGTGTCCCCAATGTCCCCTGTGTGTCCCCTGTGTCCCCAATGTCCCCCCGTGTCCCCAGGGGTGTGCTCCGGGCCGTTCCCCCGTTCTCGCGGGCCCTGCTCTGGAGCGCTCTGCGGGATCTGCTGACCCCGGCGGGGACGGGCCCGGACGAGAGCGCCCACGGCTTCGCCCAGCGCCGCTTCGGGCCCGAGGTGGGTGCCCCGAACCCCTGGAAACACCCCAGAACCACCCAAAACCCCCAGATCCACCCCAAAAACACCGGATCCACCCCAAAACCCCCTGGAAACACCCCAGAACCCCCCAAAACCCCCTGGAACCAGCCCAGAACCCCTGATCCACCCCAGAACCCCTGGAACCACCCCAGAACCCCCTGGAACCACCCCAAAACCCCCTGGAAACACCCCAGAACCCCCTGGAACCACCCCAGAACCCCCTGGAACCACCCCAGAATCACCTGGAACCACCCCCAAAACCCCTGCAACCACCCCCAGAACCCCCCCAAACACCATCACACCCCAATAACCCCCCCAAAGCCCCCATGACCCCACCCCAAACCCCGATAACTGAGCCCAGAGCCCCACCCGGCCTTATCGGGGTCTGCCATGGGTGGGTGGGGTCCTGCTGTCACTGTCCCTGTCACTGTGTCTCTGTCCCTTTGTCCCTGTGTCACTGTCCCTGTGTCCCTGTATCAGTGTCCCTCAGGTGGCCGAGGTGGCCATGGATTCCCTGTGCCAGGGGTGTGTGTCCCTGTGTCCCTGTCCCTGTGTCACTGTGTTCCTGTGTCACTGTGTCCCTGTCACTGTCCCTGTGTCTCTGTCCCTGTGTCTCTGTTCCTGTGTCCCTGTGTCACTGTGCCACTGTTACTGTCCCTGTCCCCAGGTGGCCAAGCTGGCCATGGACTCGCTGTGCCGGGGGGGTGTGTGTCACTGTCACTGTCCCTGTGTCACTGTCCCTGTGTCACTGTCCCTGTCCCTGTGTCACTGTCCCTGTGTCACTGTCCCTGTCCCCAGGTGGCCGAGCTGGCCGTGGATTCCCTGTGCCGGGGGGTGTGTGTCACTGTCACACTGTCACTGTCACTGTGTCCCTGTCCCCAGGTGGCCGAGCTGGCCGTGGACTCCCTGTGCCGGGGGGTGTGTGTCACTGTCACACTGTCACTGTCCCTGTGTCACTGTCCCTGTCCCTGTGTCACTGTCACACTGTCACTGTCCCTGTCCCTGTCCCCAGGTGGCCGAGCTGGCCGTGGACTCCCTGTGCCGGGGGGTGTGTGTCACTGTCCCTGTCACTGTGTCACTGTCCCTGTCACTCTGTCCCTGTCCCCAGGTGGCGGAGCTGGCCGTGGATTCCCTGTGCCGGGGGGTGTGTGTCACTGTCCCTGTCAGTGTCACTGTGTCACTGTCCCTGTGTCACTGTCCCTGTCCCTGTCCCCAGGTGGCAGAGCTGGCCGTGGATTCCCTGTGCCGGGGGGTGTTTGCCGGGGACAGCCGGGCCCTGAGCGTGCGCAGCTGCTTCCCTGCCCTGTTCCAGGCCGAGAGACAGCGCGGCTCCGTGCTGCTGGGGCTGGCACTGCCACACGGTGGGACATGGGGACACTGGGGACACTGCTGGGGCTGGCACTGCCACACAGTGGGACATGGGGACACTGGGGACACTGCTGGGGCTGGCACTGCCACACGGTGGGACATGGGGACATTGGGGACACTGCTGGGGCTGGCACTGCCACACGGTGGGACATGGGGACATTGGGGACACTGCTGGGGCTGGCACTGCCACACGGTGGGACATGGGGACATGGGGACACTGCTGGGGCTGGCACTGCCACACGGTGGGACATGGGGACACTGCTGGGGCTGGCACTGCTGGCTCCGTGCTGCTGGGGCTGGCACTGCCACACGGTGGGGACACCCTGGGGACACTGCTGGGGCTGGCACTGGCATCTGCTGGACACAGGGACACCACGGGGACACCACGGGGACCTCCGGGTGCCACCCCTTGGACAGGTCCAAAACCCACAGGGCTGGGATGTGACAGTGTGGGGACACCCTGGGGTTGGTGACAGTGTGGGGACACCCCTGGGTTGGCTGTCACCGGGGCCCACTGAGGGCTGGCACAGGGGACACCTTGGGGTTGGTGACAGGGTGGGGACACCCCGGGTTGGTGACAGGGTGGGGACACCCCCTGGGTTGGTGACAGGGTGGGGACACCCCGGGTTGGTGACACCGTGGGGACACCCCGGGTTGGTGACAGTGTGGGGACACCCCGGGTTGGTGACAGGGTTGGGACACCCTGGGGTTGGTGACAGGGTGGGGACACCCCGGGGTTGGCTGTCACCGGGACCCACTGAGGGCTGGCACAGGGGACACGGTGGGGACACCCCGGGTTGGTGACAGGGTGGGGACACCCCGGGATGGTGACAGGGTGGGGATACCCTGGGGTTGGTGACAGGGTGGGCCCCCCTGATTTGGCTGTCACCGGGACCCACTGAGGGCTGGCACAGGGGACAGGGTGGGGACACCCCGGGTTGGTGACAGTGTGGGGACACCCCGGGGTTGGTGACAGGATGGGGACACCCCCTGGGTTGGCTGTCACCGGGACCCACTGAGGGCTGGCACAGGGGACACCCGGGGGTTGGTGACAGTATGGGGACACACCCTGGGGTTGGTCACAGGGTGGGGACACCCCGGGTTGGTGACAGTGTGGGGACCCCCTCGGGGCTGGTGACAGTGTGGGGACACTCCCTGGGTTGGTGACAGGGTGGGCCTCCCTGATTTGGCTGTCACCGGGGCCCACTGAGGGCTGGCACGGGGGACACGGTGGGGACACCGCGGGGTTGTTGTCACCGTTGTTGTCACCGCCGGTGTCGCGCAGGTGGCGGCGGGGCGCGGCCCGAGGCGGGGCTGGCGCGGCGGGCGCGGGCCGAGCGCTGGAGCCAGTGGTCGCTGCGGGGCGGGATGGAGTCCCTGGCGCGGGCCTTGGTGGCCTTCGTGTCCCCGCGCGGCGCCGAGCTGCGCTGCCACTCGCCCCTGACGCACCTGTGCCGCCGCCGCGGCCGCTGGCAGGTGGGGACACCGCCCGGGACACCCGCGTCCCCTGCCCCGGGTCCCCTTCCCCCCGTGTCCCCTTCCCCCGTGTCCCCTTCCCCCGGGTCCCCTTCCCCTGTGTCCCCTTCCCCGGGTCCCCTTCCCCGGGTCCCCTTCCCCCGTGTCCCCTTCCCCGGGTCCCCTTCCCCCGTGTCCCCTTCCCCGGGTCCCCTTCCCCGGGGTCCCCTTCCCCCGGGTCCCCTTCCCGCTCTGCGTCCCCTCCCCGGTGTCCCCCGGGTCCCCTTCCCGCTCTCCACCCCCCCACCCGTGTCCCCAGTGCTCTCTGTCCCCTCCCCGGTGTCCCCAGTCACTCGGACCCCCTCCCCAGTATCCCCAGTCCCCTCCCCGGTGTCCCCCGGGTCCCCTTCCCCCGGGTCCCCTTCCCCCGTGTCCCCCTGCCACCGTGCTCTCTGTCCCCTCCCCGGTGTCCCCAGTCCTATTCCCAGTGTCCCCAGTGTCCCCAGTGCTCACCGTCCCCCTCCCTAATGTCCCCAGTCGCTGGGACCCCCCTCCCTAATGTCCCCAGTGTCCCCAGTCCCCTCCCTAGTGTCCCCAGTGTTCCCGCTGTGTCCCCAGCTCACCCCAATGTCCCCAGTGCCCCCAGTCCTGTCCCCAGTGTCCCCAGTGCTGTCCCCAGTGTCCCCAGTCACTCGGATCCCCTCCCCAGTGTCCCCAATGTTTCCAGTGTCCCCAGTCACTCGGATCCCCTCCTCAATGTCCCCAGTGTCCCCAGTGTCCCCAGTCCTGTCCCCAGTGTCCCCAGTGTCCCCCAGTCACTCAGACCCCCTCCCCAGTGTTCCCAGTGTCCCCAGTGCCCCCAGTCCTGTCCCCAGTGTCCCCAGTGCTGTCCTCAGTCCCCTCTCCAGTGTCTCCAGTGTCCCCGGTCCCTTCCCCAGTGTCCCCATTGTCCCCCTGTGTCCCCCTGTGTCCCCTCAAGCTCTACTTGCCCAATGCCACCATCACAGACGATCCCCAGTGTCCCCGGTCCTGTCCCCAGTCCCCTCCTCATTG
Source organism: Calcarius lapponicus (assembly GCA_039654755.1). Classification (NCBI taxonomy): domain Eukaryota; kingdom Metazoa; phylum Chordata; class Aves; order Passeriformes; family Fringillidae; genus Calcarius; species Calcarius lapponicus. The sequence continues at coordinate 23,277 of JBBFKN010000199.1, forward strand.
TCCCCAATGTCCCCAGTCCCCTCTTCAGTGTCCCCAGTCCTGTTCCCAGTGTCCCCAGTCCTATTCCCAGTGTCCCCCTGTGTCCCCAGCTCTACTTGCTCAATGTCACCATCACGGCCGATCCCCAATGTCCCCAGTCCCCTCCCCAGTGCCCCCACTGTCCCCAGTGTCCCCAGTCCCCTCCCCAGTCCTGTCCCCAGTGTCCCCCAGTGCCCCTGGTGTCCCCAGTGTCCCCCGCTGTGTCCCCAGCTCACGCTGCCCGTGCCACCCTCATGGCCGATCCCCAGTGTCCCCAGTCCCCTCCCCAGTGTCCCCAGTGCCCCCATTGTCCCCAGTCCTGTCCCCATTGTCCCCAGTGTCCCCAGTCCCCTCCCCAGTCCTGTCCTCAGTGTCCCCAGTGTCCCCGCTGTGTCCCCAGCTCACCGTGCCCGGTGCCACCCTCACGGCCGATCACGTTGTCAGCGCCCTCCCGGCCTCAGGTACGGCGCGGGGCTGGGGCAGGGTGTCCCCCTGGTGTCCCCTCGGTGTCCCCGTGGTGTCCCCGCGGTGTCGCTGACGCTGTCCCCCGCTGTCCCCGCTGTCCCCAGCCCTGGCGCGGGCGCTGCCACCCGAGGCGGAGCCGCTGGCGCGGGAGCTCCGGGCGATCCCGGCCGCCTCCGTGGCCGTGGTCAACCTGCAGTACGAGGGCGCCGCGCTGCCCGTCACGGTGAGCGCTCCCCGATGTCCCCAAGGTGTCCCCGAGGTGTCCCCGGGGTGTCCCCAAACCCCGCGGTGACCCCAGCCCGCCCCACCGCCCCCGCAGGGCTTCGGGCACCTGGTGCCATCCTCGGAGGACCCCGCGCTCCTGGGCATCGTCTACGACTCGGTGGCGTTCCCGGAGCACGACGGGACCCCCGCGACCCCCGGGCGGGCCCCGCTGCGCCTCACGGTGGGGACACGGAGAGGGGACATCGGGGACACGGAGAGGGGACACCGGGGACACTGGAGGGGGGACAGGAGCGATTTGGGGGGGCTCACACTGGGGACATCATGTGGGGACACCCGGGAGGGGTGACACTGGGGACACGGAGAGGGGACAGGAGAGATTTGGGGGGGCTCACACAGGGGACACTGAGGACACTGGGGGGGTGACACTGGGGACACTGAGGGGGTGACAAGGGGGTGGTTTTGGGGGGGCTGCTGGTGTCCCCCAGGTGATGCTGGGGGGGACACAGTGGGGACGCTGGGGACATCATGTGGGGACACCCAGGAGGGGTGGCACTGGGGACACTGGAGGGGGGTGACAGGGGTGGTTTTGAGGGTGCTTATGGTGGGGACATCATGGGGTCACAGGGCTGAATTTGGGGGTCTCACATTAAAGTGACACTGGGGACACCAGGAGGGGGTGGCCATGGGGACACTGTGGGTGTCACAGAGGTGATTTTGGGGGGCTCACGTTAAAGTGACACTGGGGACACCAGGAGGGGGTGGCCTTGGGGACACCGTGGGTGTCACAGAGGCGATTTTGGGGGTCTCACAGTGGGTGACACTGGGGACACCAGGAGGGGGTGGCCTTGGGGACACCGTGGGTGTCACAGAGGTGATTTTGGGGGTCTCACATTAAAGTGACACTGGGGACACCAGGAGGGGGTGGCCTTGAGGACACCGTGGGTGTCATAGAGGTGATTTTGGGGGGCTGACATTGAGTGACCCTGGGGACACTGTGGGTGTCACAAAGGTGATTTTGGGGGGGCTCATGTTAAAGTGACACTGGGAGCACCAGGAGGGGGTGGCCTTGGGGACACCGTGGGTGTCATAGGGGTGATTTTGGGGGGCTGATTCTGAGTGGCCCTGGGGACACTGTGGGTGTCCCAGGGCTGATTTTGGGGGTCTCACAGTGGGTGACACTGGGGACACCGGGAGGGGGTGGCCTTGGGGACACTGTGGGTGTCATAGGGCTGATTCTGGGGGTCTCACAGTGGGTGACACTGGGGACACCAGGAGGGGGTGGCCTTGGGAACACTGTGGGTGTCACAGAGGTGATTTTGGGGGTCTCACATTAAAGTGACACTGGGGACACTAGGAGGGGGTGGCCTTGGGGACACTGTGGGTGTCATAGGGCTGATTTTGGGGGGACTGACATTGAGTGACCCTGGGGACACTGTGGGTGTCCCAGGGCTCATTTTGGGGGTTTCACATTAAAATGACACTGGGGACACCAGGAGGGGATGGCCATGGGGACACCGTGGGTGTCATAGGGGTGATTTTGGGGGGCTGACATTGAGTGACCCTGGGGACACTCTGGGTGTCCCAGGGCTGATTTGGGGGTCCCTCGGTGTCCCCAGGTGATGCTGGGCGGGGCCTGGTTCCAGCAGAGCTTTGGCGACCCCGCCCTGGTGGCCCCGGAGCTGCTGCTGCGCCGGGCACGGGCGGCCGTGAGCGACCACCTGGGGCTGGCCGGGACCCCCAGAAACGCCATCGTCAGCGTGCAGCAGGTGGGGACACCCGGGGGGCGGGTGACACCTCGGGGGGGGCTCGGGGAGGGTGACACTTTGGGTGGGGGTGGCATTTTGTGGGGGCTGTGGGTGGGTGGCACTTCGGGAGGGTGACATTTCAGGTGGGTGACATTTCAGGGGGGGCTCTGGGTGGGTGACACTCGAGGGGGGGGTGACACTTGGAGGGGGTTCACAGTGAGGGGGGGTGACACTTTTGGGGGACTCTGGGTGGGTGACACTTCGGAGGGGGGTGACATTTCAGGTGGGTGACATTTCAGGGGGGGCTGTGGGTGGGTGACCCTTGGGGGGGTTCAGGGTGGGTGACATTTAGGGCTGGGTGACACTCGGGGGCTCTGAGTGGGTGACACTTTGGAGTGGGTGACACTTTGGGGATGTCTCTGGGTGGGTGACACTTTGGAGAGGTGACATTTCAGAAGGTGACACTTTTGGAGGAGGCTCGGGGTGACTGGCGCTTTGGAGGGGTGACATTTCAGGGGTGGCTCTGGGTGGGTGACACTCTGGGCAGGTGACACTCTGTGTGGGTGACAGGGTGGGTGACACTTTGTGTGGGTGACACTTTGGGTGGGTGACACTCAGGGTGGGTGACACTCTGTGGGTGACACTCTGTGTGGGTGATACTCAGGGTGGGTGACACTGGGCGGGTGACACTCTGTGGGTGACACTCCGTGTGGGTGACACTCTGGGTGCGTGACAGGGTGGGTGACACTCTGTGGGTGACACTCTGGGTGGGTGACACTTTGTGTGGGTGACACTCCGGAGGTGGCTCTGTGTGGGTGACACTGTGTGGGTGACACTCTGGGTGGGTGACACTCTGGGTGGGTGACACTCTGGGTGGGTGACACTATGTGTGGGTGACACTCTGGGTGGGTGACACTTTGGGTGAGTGACACTCTGTGGGTGACACTGGTTGGGTGACACTCTGTGGGTGACACTGTGTGGGTGACACTCTGTGGGTGACACTCTGGGCGGGTGACACTTTGGGGGTGTCTCTGGGTGGGTGACACTCTGGGTGGGTGACACTGCGTGGGTGACACTTTGTGTGGGTGACACTCTGGGTGGGGTGACACTTTGTGTGGGTGACACTCTGGGTGGGTGACATTGGGTAGGTGACATTTCAGGGGTGGCTCAGTGCGGGTGACACTGTGGGTGACACTCTGTGCGGGTGACACTGGGCGGGTGACACTGGGCGGGTGACACTGGGTGGGTGACACTGTGGGTGACACTCTGTGGGTGACACTCTGTGTGGGTGACACTGGGTGGGTGACACTCTGGGTGGGTGACACTCTGTGTGGGTGACACTGTGTGGGTGACACTCTGGGTGGGGTGACACTCTGTGGGTGACACTCTGTGTGGGTGACACTGGGTGGGTGACACTCTGGGTGGGTGACACTCTGTGTGGGTGACACTGTGTGGGTGACACTCTGGGTGGGTGACACTCTGTGTGGGTGACACTCCGGGTGGGTGACACTCTGTGGGTGACACTCTGTGGGTGACACTCGGGTCTCACCGTGTCCCCTTTTCCCCAGGACTGCATCCCCCAGTACACGCTGGGTCACTGGCAGCGCTTGGGTGAGAGCGGCGCCTCTGGGCGCGTCCCCTGTCCCAGGGTGTCCCCAGCTGTCCCCAACTGTCCCCAGAGTGTCCCCAGCTGTCCCCTCTGTCCCCCCAGAGCGCATCCAGCGCTTCCTGAAGGAGCAGGAGCTGCCCCTGAGCCTCATCGGCGCCTCCTACTCGGGGGTCTCCGTCAACGACTGCATCGCCAGCGCCAGGGCGGCCGTGGGGCGGATTTTGGGGTCCCCCCCCCGAGCCCTGAGCGCCCCCCGATCCCGCCAGGGGGTCCCTCGGGAGCTCGGAGCCCTCCCCAGCGCGGCCGCCGGCGTAGGAGAAAATGATTTTTTGTTTTAATTGAAAAAAAACTCTTTAGAAAGGTCCAGGGAGCGGCTCATAAATACAATAAATACCCGCGGGGACCCCAAACCCAGCCGGGGACCCCAAAACCGATCTGGGGACCTCAAAACCCAGCCAGGGACCCCAAAACCGATCTGGGGACCCCAAAACCCAGCCAGGGACCCCAAAATCGATCCGGGGACCCCAAAACCGATCTGGGGACCTCAAAACCCAGCCAGGGACCCTAAAATCCCACGGGAGACCCCAAAACCGATCTGGGGACCCCAAAACTGATCTGGGGACCTCAAAACCCAACCAGGGACCCCAAAATCGATCCAGGGACCCCAAAATCCCACGGGAGACCCCAAAACCGATCTGGGGACCCCAAAACCCAGCCAGGGACCCTAAAACCCCATGGGAGACCCCAAAACCGATCTGGGGACCTCAGAACCGATCTGGGGAGCCCAAAACCGATCTGGGGACCTCAAAACCCAGCCAGGGACCCCAAAACCAATCCAGGGACCCCAAAACCGATCTGGGACCCCAAAACCGATCCAGGGAGCCCAAAACTGATCTGGGGACCTCAAAACCCCACGGGAGACCCCAAAAACCGATCCGGGGACCCCAAAACCCAGCCGGGGAAGGGAGGGGGGCAGGGCTGGGCCAGCCCCCGGGGAGCCCTGTGTCCCCTCCCGGGGGTGTCCCTGTCCCCCCGGGGGTGTCCCTGGGATGTCCCTGTCCCCCAGGGGGTGTCCTTGTCCCCCCTGGGATGTCCCTGTCCCCCCCGGGGGTGTCCCTGGGATGTCCCTGTCCCCCCCAGGGGGTGTCCCCTGTCCTTGTCCCCCCCGGGGTATCCCTGGGATGTCCCTGTCCCCCCCAGGGGTGTCCCTGTCCCACTTGGGAGTGTCCCCTGTCCCCCCGGGGGTGTCCCTGGGATGTCCTTGTCCCCTCCAGGGGTGTCCCCTGTCCCCCCGGGGGTGTCCCTGGGATGTCCCTGTCCCCCCCAGGGGGTGTCCCCTGTCCTGTCCCCCCCATCCCAGACTCCCCCCCGCCGCCGGGGGGCGCTCAGGGCGGGGGTGGCGCCGCGCTCTGGTTCCCCCCCCGCGCTGTCCCCGTCGCTGTCCCCATCCCCGTTGTCCCCGTTGTCCCCTCTCGTCGTGGCGCGGCCGCGCTGCCGTTGTGGCCGCGGGGCGGTGACAGTGACAATGACAGGGGTGGCAGGTCCTGTCGGGGGGCCTGGCGCAGCATCTGGTGGCGCAGGCGGCTCTGGGCGGCGCGCGGGTCGCAGCCGATGTCGGCCGTCAGGTTGGTGTAGAGCGGGCGCAGCTCCCGCGCCAGCAGCGCGTACGACAGCGAGTTCATCCCGTCCTGCGTCCACGAGCGCTGCGTGCGCACCAGCAGGTCGAACCTGGGGACGGCAGGGTCACCGTGTCACCTCTGGGTCACCTCTGGGTCACCTCTGGGTCACCTCTGGGTCACCTGTGTCACCTCTGTGTCACCCATGCCTTCTCTGTGTCACCTCTGGGTCACCCGTGTCGCCTCCTCTGTGTCACCCGTGTCGCCTCCTCTGTGTCACCCATGTCCTCTCTGTGTCACCTGTGTCACTGTGTCCCCTCTGTGTCACCTCTGTGTCACCTCTGTGTCACCCATGTCACCTCTGTGTCACCTCTGGGTCACCTCTGGGTCACCTCCTCTGTGTCCCTTCTGTCACCTGTGTCACCTGTGTGTCACCTCTGTCACCCATGTCACCTCTGTGTCACTGTGTCACCTCTGTGTCACCTCTGTGTCACCTCTGTGTCACCTGTGTGTCACTGTGTCACCTGAGTCACCCATGTCCTCTCTGTGTCACCTCTGTGTCCCCTGTCACCTGTGTCACCTCTGTGTCACCCGTGTCACTTCTGTGTCCCCTCCTCTGTCACCCGTGTCCCCTCTGTGTCACCTCTGTGTCACCCGTGTCACCTCTGTGTCCCGTGTGTCCCCTCCTCTGTCACCCGTGTCCCCTCTGTGTCACTGTGTCACCTCTGTGTCACCGTGTTACCTCTGTGTGCCCTCTGTGTCACCTCTGTGTCACCTCTATGTCACTGTGTCACCTGTGTCACCTCTGTGTCACCCGTGTCCCCTCCTCTGCGTCCCCTCCTGTCACCCATGTCACCTCTGTGTCACCCGTGTGCCCTCTGTGTCACCCATGTCCCCTGTGTCACCCGTGTGCCCTCCTCTGTGTCACCCATGTCACCTCTGTGTCCCCTCCTGTCACCCGTTCCCCTCCTCTGTGTTCCCTGTGTGTTCCCTCCTCTGTCACACATGTCCTCTCTGTGTCACCCCTGTCCCCCCTGTGTGTCCCCCCCGTGTCCCCTGTCCCCGCTCACCTGTGCGGGTTCTCCTCGTTGCCTTTGTCGCTCTTGTGTTTGACCATTTTGTAGTGCCCGATGGACACAGGGGGCCGCGAGATCTTCATGCCGGCCAGGCGCACCCTGGGGACAGCGGGGGACAATGGGGACAGTGGCACCGGGGCAGGGACAATGGGGACAATGGGGACAATGGCACCGGGGCGGGGACAGCGGGGACAATGGGGACAATGGCACCGGGGCGGGGACAATGGGGACAATGGCACCGGGGCAGGGACAGCGACAGCCCCGGGGTGGGGCCGGAGCGCTGGGACAGCCCCCGTGTGCCCCAGCGGTGGGGACACAAATGTGGGGACAGTGACAAGGGAGGGTCACGGTGTCACCCCGAGGGGACAGGGACAGGCCCGGGGTGACAGGGACAGCCACCACAGTGACATCACTGCAGGGGACACAAATATGGGGACAGCAAGAAGAGTCACGGTGTCACTCTGAGGGGACAGGGACAGGCCTGGGGTGACAGGGACAGCCAGCACAGTGACATCATTGCAGGGGACAGTGACAAGGGAGGGTCAGGTGTCACTCTGAGGGGTGACAGGGACAGCCAGCACACAGTGACATTGCAGGGGACACAAACATGGGGACAGTGACAAGGGAGGGTCACAGTGTCACCCCGAGGGGACAAGGACAGCCAGCACACAGTGACATCACTGCAGGGGACACAAATATGGGGACAGTGACAAGGATCACAGTGTCACTCTGAGGGGACAGGGACAGGCCTGGGGTGACAGGGACAGCCACCACAGTGACATCATTGCAGGGGAAAGTGACAAGGGAGGGTCACAGTGTCACCCTGAAGGGGGACAGGGACAGCCACCACAGTGACATCATTGCAGGGGACACAAACATGGGGACAGGGAGAAGGGTCACAGTGTCACTCTGAGGGGACAGGGACAGCCACCACAGTGACATCACTGCAGGGGACACAATATGGGGACAGCGAGAAGAGTCGCGGTGTCACCCCGAGGGGACAGGGACAGGCCTGGGGTGACAGGGACAGCCACCACAGTGACAGCATTGCAGGGGACACAAATTGGGGACAGTGACAAGGGTCACAGTGTCACTCTGAAGGGGGACAGGGACAGCCAGCACACAGTGACATTGCAGGGGACACAAACGTGGGGACAGTGACAAGGGAGGGTCACAGTGTCACTCTGAGGGGGGACAGGGACAGGCCTGGGGTGACAGGGACAGCCACGACAGTGACATCACTGCAGGGGACACAATATGGGGACAGCGAGAAGAGTCACGGTGTCACTCTGAGGGGACAGGGACAGCCACCACAGTGACATTGCAGGGGACACAAACATGGGGACAGTGACAAGGGAGGGTCACGGTGTCACTCTGAGGGGTGACAGGGACAGCCAGCACAGTGACATCACTGCAGGGGGACACAAACATGGGGACAGTGACAAGGGAGGGTCACAGTGTCACTCTGAGGGGTGACAGGGACAGCCACCACAGTGACATCACTGCAGGGGACACAAACATAGGGACAGTGACAAGGGAGGGTCAGGTGTCACTCTGAGGGGACAGGGACAGGCCTGGGGTGACAAGGACAGCCACCACAGTGACATCACTGCAGGGGACAGAAACATGGGGACAGTGACAAGGGAGGGTCAGGTGTCACCCCGAGGGGACAGGGACAGACCCGGGGTGGCCCTCAGGGTGACAGGACACCCCTCATGTCCCCCCCAAGGCAATGTCACACCCCCCATGGCAATGCCACACCCTCAGTGTCCCCCCCAAGGTGACAGGACAGCCACACGATGCCACCCCCCGAGTGGCACGCCCCGTGCCCCGGCAGTGTCCCCAGGCTGTCCCCAGGCTGTCCCCAGGCTGTCCCCAGCTGTCCCCAAGCTGTCCCCAGCTGTCCCCAAGCTGTCCCCAGCCCTACCTGGTGGCGATGTCGTCGTCCTCGCCCCCCCAGCCCCAGTACTCGTTGGGGAAGCCGTTGATCTTCATGTACTGGTCGGGGGTCAGCGCCGAGACCCCCCCGAAATACTGCGGGTACGGCAGGCTGGGGACACGGGGGACACTGTCACACCCTCGGTGTCACCCCAGGGCAGTGTCACACTGTCACACCCTCTGTGTCCCCAGGGCACTGTCACACTGTCACACCCCCTGTATCCCCCCAGGGCAGTGTCACACCCCTCGTGTCACACTGTCACACCCCTCGTGTCACACTGTCACAGCCTCTGTGTCCCCAAGGGCAGTGTCACACTGTCACAGCCTCTGTGTCACCCCCAGGGCAGTGTCACACCCCTCGTGTCACACTGTCACAGCCTCTGTGTCCCCCAAGGGCAGTGTCACACCCCTCGTGTCACACTGTCACATGCTCTGTGTCACCCCCCTTGTGTCACACTGTCACAGCCTCTGTGTCACCCAGGGCAGTGTCACACCCCTCGTGTCACACTGTCACAGCCTCTGTGTCCCCCCCAGGGCACTGTCACAGCCTCTGTGTCCCCCCCAGGGCAGTGTCACACCTCTTGTGTCTCCCCCAAGGTGACAGGACACCCTTAATGTCCCCTCCAGGGCAATGCCACATGCCTTGTGTCCCCGCAGTGTGACAGGACACCCCTCATGTCCTCCCCAGGACAATGTCACACTCCCCATGGCAATGTCACACGCCTTGTGTCCCCCCCAAGGTGACAGAACACCCCTCATGTCCCCTCCAGGGCAATGCCACACCCCCTATGGCAATGCCGCACCCCTTGTGTCTCCCTCATGGCAATGTCACACCCTCTGTGTCCCCAGCGTGTCCCCAGGGTGTCCCTGAGGTATCCCCGAGGTGTCTCCAGGTGTCCCCAGGGTGTCCCCGAGGTGTCCCCAGGTGTCCCCGAGGTGTCCCCAGGGTGTCCCCAGGGTGTCCCCAGGTATCCCCGAGGTGTCCCCAGGTGTCCCCGAGGTGTCCCCAGGGTGTCCCCAGGGTGTCCCCAGGGTGTCCCCAGAGTGTCCCCAAGGTGTCCCCCAGGTGTCCCCCAGGTGTCCCCGAGGTGTCCCCAGGGTGTCCCCAAGGTGTCTCCAAGGTGTCCCCAGGTGTCCCCGAGGTGTCCCCAGGTGTCCCCGAGGTGTCCCCAGGGTGTCCCCCAGGGTGTCCCCAAGGTGTCCCCAAGTGTCCCCAGGTGTCCCTGAGGTGTCCCCGAGGTGTCCCCAGGGTGTCCCCAGGGTGTCCCCAAGGTGTCCCCAAGGTGTCCCCCAAGGTGTCCCCAGGTGTCCCCAAGGTGTCCCCCAGGGTGTCCCCAGCTGTCCCCAGCTGTCCCCGAGATGTCCCCAGGTGTCCCCAGGTGTCCCCAAGTGTCCCCAAGTGTCCCCAAGGTGTCCCCAGCTGTCCCCAGGGTGTCCCCAGGTGTCCCCAGGTGTCTCACCTGTACCCGAATTTGTTCATGGCCACGGAGGCGTGTTTGGGGTTCCAGGGGTCGCACACGTACAGGTTGTGGTCGTTCTCGGGGATCAGGTCCACGTCGTGCAGGAACAGGCAGTCCCAGTCCTCGTCCTTCAGCGCCTCCTTCACGCCCACGTTCAGCAGCTTGGCCCGGTTAAACGTGCAGTTCCCGGCCTGGGGACACCCCAAAATGTCCTGGGGACCCCCCAAACCACCTCAAACCCCCCTGCGAACCCTCCAAACCATCCTGGGACCCCCCCAAACTGACTCAAACCACCCTAGGACCCCCCAAACCACCTCAAATTCCCCTGGGGACTGCTCAAACCACCCTGGGGCACCCCAAACCCCCACTGGGGACCCCCCAAACCCCCCTGAGGAACCCCCAAACCCCTCTGGGATGCACCAAACCACCCTGGGGACCCCTCAAACCACTTCAAACCCCCCTGGGGACCCCTCAAACCCCCCTGGGTATCCCCCAAAACCCCCTGAGGACCCCTCAAACCCCCCTGAGGATCCCCTAAACCACACTGGGGACCCCCAAACCCCATCAAACCCCCCTGAGGACCCCCCAAACCACCTCAAACCCTGCAGGAGACCCCTCCAAACCCCCCCTGGGCACCCCCAAACCACCCTGGGGATCCCCCAAACCACCTCAAACCCCCCTGGGGATCCCCCAATCCCTTCTGGGATGCACCAAACCACCTCAAACCACCCTGGGAACCCCCCAAACCACCCTGGGGACCCTTCAAACCCCCCTGGAGATCCCCCAAACCACCCTGGGGACCTCCCAAACCCCCCTGAGGACCCCTCAAACCCCCCTGAGGATCCCCCAATCCCCTCTGGGACCCCCCCAAACCCCATCAAACCCCCCTGAGGACCCCCCAAACCACCTCAAACCCTGCAGGAGACCCCCCCAAACCCCCCATGGGCACCCCCAAACCCCCCTGGGGATCTCCCAAACCACCCTGGGGACCTCCCAAACCACCTCAAATTCCCCTGGGACCCCTCAAACCCCCCTGGGACCCCCCAAACCCCCCTGGGTGCCCCCCAAACCTCCATGGGGACCCGTCAAACCCCCCTGGGCAGACCCCAAACCCCCCTGGGGATCCCCCAAACTACCTCAAATTCCCCTGGGGACCCCTCAAATCCCCCTGGAGATACCCCAAACCCCTCTGGGACCCACCAAACCACCTCCAACCCCCCTGGGCGCCCCCAAGCCCCCGTGGCACCTGGTGCACGACGTAGATGCCGTAGTGCAGCTGCTGGCGCTGCAGGAAGGGGTGCAGGTAGTAGAGCAGGTGGCCCAGGTGGGCCTCGCGGTGCCGGTGGGGGACGATGACGGCGGTTCTGGAACGGGCCTCGCACCGCGGGGGCCGGTACCGCCCGCCACGGCCCACAGCCGGGTTCAGAGCACGGGTCTGATCCAGAGATGGCACCCGGGAGAAGGAGACAGCCAGGGGGCCCACTGGGGAGAGAGGGCATTGACAGAGGGGCATTGGGGGCACTGGGGGCACTGAGAGAGGGATGGGGTGCTCAGAGTGGCACAAGGGGTGTTGGGGGGCACTGGAGGCCCACTGTGGGGAGACGGAGTGCTCAGAGAGGGGCACTGAGAGAGGGGCATTGAGAGGGGCACTGAGTGGGGCTGGGGACCCACTGCGGGGAGGGGGCACTGAGACAGGGGCACAGGGGGCCCACTGGGGAGAGCAGGGGGGCACTGAGAGAGGGGCACTGAGTGGGGGGCATTGGGGAGAGGGGGGCACTGAGAGAGGGGCTGGGGGCACTGGGGAGAGCAGGGGGGCATTGAGAGAGGGGCACTGGGGGCACTGAGAGGGGCACTGAGTGGGGCTGGGGACCCACTGCGGGGAGGGGGCACTGAGAGAGGGGCATTGGGGGGCACTGGGGGCACTGTGAGGAGGGGGGGCTCAGAGAGGGGCACTGGAGGGGGGCTGGGGGCACTGAGAGGGGCACTGGGGGCACCGCGGGGGCCGGTACCGCCCGCCCCGGCCCACGGCCGGGTTCAGAGCACGGGTCTGATCCAGGGATGGCACCCGGGAGAACGACACGGCCAGGGGGCCCACTGGGGAGAGAGGGCATTGAGAGAGGGGCGTTGGGGGGCACTGGGGGCATTGAGAGAGAGGCACTGAGTGGGGCTGGGGACCCACTGCGGGGAGGGGGCACTGAGTGGGGGGCACTGGGGAGAGGGGCTGGGGGCACTGGGGGCACTGAGAGAGGGGCACTGGGGAGAGCAGGGGGGCACTGAGAGAGGGGCTGGGGGCACTGGGGGCACTGTGGGGAGGGGGGGCTCAGAGAGGGGCACTGTGGGTACTGGGGGCACTGAGAGGGGCACTGGGGGCACCACGGGGGCCCACGGCCGGGTTCAGAGCACGGGTCTGATCCAGAGACGGCACCCGGGAGGAGACGGCCAGGGGGCCCACTGGGGAGAGAGGGGGGCACTGAGAGAGGGGCTGGGGGCACTGGGGGCACTGGGGGCCCACTGGGGAGAGGGGGGCATTGAGAGAGGGGCTGGGGGAACTGAGAGAGGGGCACTGAGACAGGGGCACTGGGGGCACTGGGGAGAGGGGGGCACTGACTGGGAAGCACTGGGGGCATTGAGACAGGCGCTGGGGGCACTGGGGGCACTGAGAGAGGGGCATTGAGAGAGGGGCATTGGGGGCCCACTGTGGGGAGGGGGCACTGAGAGAGGGATGGGGTGCTCAGAGTGGCACAAGGGGCACTGAGAGAGGGGCATTGGGGGGCACTGGGGAGAGGGGGGCACTGACTGGGAAGCACTGGGGGCACTGAGAAAGGGGCATTGGGGGCACTGGGGGGACACTGAGATGGGCTTGGGGGCATGGAGAGGGGCTGGGGGGCACCGGGAGGGGCACTGGGGGGGACACTGTGGGGAGGGGGCACTGGGGGCACTGGGGGGGGCACTGGGGGGCATTGGGGGCACTGGGGGGCATTGGGGGCACTGGGAGGGGCATTGGGGGCACTGTGGGGAGGGGGCACTGGGGATGCCCCCTCAGTGCCCCAAACCGGGCTGGGGTTGTGTCCCCAAATCCCACCCTGGGCTGGGGTCGTGTCCCCCCCACCCCAAACCGGGGGTCCCGGGCTTTGCCCCCCCCCCCCAAACGTTTCCCTTCCCGGTTCTGTCCCGGGACAGGACGGGGAGTCGGGGGGGGGGAAGGGAACCGGTCCGACCGGTTCTACGGCCGGGGGAAAGTCGGGCCCTGGTTCCGAACCGGGGAAAGGAACCGGAACCGGATCCGAACCGGGGAAAGGAACCGGAACCGAACCGGGAAAAGGAACCGGAACCGGTCCCGAACCGGGGAAAGCGCCGGAATCGGTTCCGAACCGGGAAAAGGAACCGGAACCGGTCCCGAACCGGGGAAAGGAACCGGAACCGGATCCAAACCGGGGAAAGGAACCGGAACCGGTCCCGAACCGGGGAAAGGAACCGGAACCGAACCGGGGAAAGGAACCGGAACCGGTCCCGTACCGGGGAAAGGAACCGGAACCGGTCCCGAACCGGGGAAAGGAACCGGAACCGGTCCCGAACCGGGGAGAGGAACCGGAACCGGTTCCGAACCGGGAAAAGGAACCGGAACCGGATCCGAACCGGGGAAAGGAACCGGAACCGGTCCCGTACCGGAGGAGGGGCGGCCCCGGTTCCTCCTCCCACGGGGAGGGGTCACTCCTCGGTCCTTCCCCCACCCCCCCGAGGGTCTCCGGTTCCTCCGGTGGTCCCGTTCCCCTCCCGGTTCCCTCCTCGGGGGTTTCCGTTCCCCTCCCGTTCTCCCCGTTCCTGTCCCGGTTCCATCCCCAGGGGTCTCCGTTCCCCTCCCGGTTCCCGTTCTCTCTCCGGTTCTCCCGTTCCTGTCCCGTTCCCCTCCCGGTTCCATTCCCGGGGGTTTCCGTTCCCCTCCCGTTCTCCCCGTTCCCGTCCCGGTTCCCTCTCAGGACTCTCCTCTCCCCCCGGCGCTCCCGTTCCTGTCCCGGTTCCATCCCCGGGGGTCTCCGTTCCCCTCCCGTTCTCCCCGTTCCCGTCCCGGTTCCATCCCCGGTTCCCCCCGGTCCCTCCCGTTCCCTCCGTTCCCGTCCCGGTTCCATCCCCGGTTCTCTCACCGAGGAACGGCGATCTCTCGGGGCAGAACGGCAGCGGCCGCGCGGGGTCCGGCGTGCCCGCGGCGCCGTTCCCGGTACCGCCGCCACCGACGCGGCTGAGGTTGGCGTACACGTCGTGCGTGCGGGAATAATCCACGGCGGGACCGGCGGAGCGACCGAACAGCGCCGTGAGGTTCCGGAAGCCACCGAGCGAGAAATACGCCACGAAGGCGAACTGGCACCCGACCAGCAGCGCCAGCGAGCACGGCCGCTCCAGCAGCCGCCGCAGCATCGCGGGGCCGCCCGGTGTTACCGGGGACCGCCCGGTGTTACCGGGGACCGCCCGGTTTTACCGGAGAGCCACCCGGTTTTACCGGAGAGCCGCCCGGCGTTACCGGAGAGCCGCCCAAGCGGCCCGGGGCAGCATGGCGGGGGCACCGGGGCTGCGGGATAGAACGGACACGGTTTGGAGCGGCCCCGGGGATGGAACGGAGCGGCCCCGGTACCGGGGAAGGAGCGGGGGTTGCTCGGTACTCGTCGGTAGCGGGAAATGGGTGGACGCGGCGCAGCGTCCGTGGAGCACCGGGAGGGGCTCGGGCCCCGCGCTGGCGCTCTCCGGTACCGGGAAGGGCCCGGGTCAGTCCCCGCCCGGTGCCGGTGCCGGTTCGGCCCAATCCGGTCCCGGTGCTGCCTCCCCCACCGAGTACCGCCAGTACCGTTGACCTGACCCCGGTACCGCTCCGCCGCTCCCGGTCCCGGTACAGGCCTGAGGCCGGTCCCGCCCCGCCCGGCCCCGGTACCCGCTCCAGCCCCGGTCCCGGTTCTGCCCCCCCGGCTCCGGTCCCGGCCTCTGCCCGCCCCGGTACTGCCGGGCCCGCTTCGGCGCTCCCGCCCCCCGGGCAGCCCCCGCGGGTCCCCCCCCGGCCCCGGTGCCGCTCCGGTCCCGGTACCTGCCCGGGCCCGCTCAGCCCCGCCCGGCCGCCGCCATCTTGGAGCGGAGGGCGCGGCGTGATGACGTCACAGGGCGGGGCCGCGGCGGGGCCGGGCTCCGGGCGGGCGGGGGGCGCACGGCGGGGCGGGGGCGGCCCCGGAGAACGGGGGAAGGGTCCCGAGGGGGCCTCGGTGGCGCTCGGTGACCCCGGGACGGGGCGCGGGGCCCGCAAGGACCCCGGAGAGCCCGGGGAGGGCGTGGCCTGTCTCAGCCCCGCCTTGAGGGGGCGTGGTCTGACTGGGCGCCGTCGCCGTGGCAACCGCGGCTGGCTCCGCCCCTTCTTAGATTTTTTTTTAATTTCTTCGGCAACGTCACGACCAAGACCCGCTGTGATTGGGCGCGGGGTTGGCGAGGCGTGTCCGCGCCACGTGTGCGACTTTTTTCCCGTCCTCGCGTATCTGCGCACGCGCAGCGCGTCTGCCCACACCCGTCATGGCGGCGCTCACAGCTGCCCTTGCCCTTCCCAGCCACGGCGTTCCCGCTCCAAGCGCACAATGGCGTCACGTCTGCCCGCACCCAACACGGAGCCGCTCGTTACGTCCGCCCTTCCCGGCCACGGCGCTCTCCGCCCTTGCGCAGCGCCAAGGTCACCATGCCCCCACCAACATGGCGGCGCCCCGCCCTCCACACAACGGCGTGTTGCGCATGCGCAGAAGGCTCTAGATGACTGAGGGGAATCTGCCCGTACCCAACATGGCGGCACCTTGCCCGCCACACAACGGCGTGTTGCGCATGCGCAGAGTGCACAGAATGATTGCGGGGAATCTGCCCGTACCCAACATGGCGGCACCTTGCCCGCCACACAACGGCGTGTTCCGCATGCGCAGAAGAAGCTAGATGATTGCGGGGAATCTGCCCGTACCCAACATGGCGGCTCCCACAGCCTCTGGCCTTCACGGCCATGGCGCCCTCCGCGCATGCGCATCGCCAAGGGCACGATGGCGGCGCTGCGGGCGCTGTGGCGGCTCCGCGGCCCCTCGGGGCTGAGCGCGGCGGGGGCTCGGCTGGGCCCGGCCCCGGCCCGGTGAGCCCGCGGGGGACACGGGGACACGGCGGGGAAGGCTTCGGGGGGGCTCTGGAGGGGGGGGGTCTCTCCCCGCTCACCGCCCGGCCCCGCAGGTCCCGCCAGTGGCAGCCCGACATAGAGTGGGCGCAGCAGTACGCGGGGGCCATCATGTACCCCAGCAAGGCCACCGAGAAGTGGGTGCCGCCACCCTGGAACGGTGAGGGGACACTCTGGGACAAGGTGGGGAGGGGGCCCTGAGGGCTTTGGGGGGCCCTGAGCAGGGAGGACGAGGCCTCTGGGGGGGTGTCGGCTGCTTTGGGGGGTGCTCTGAGGCCTTTGGGGGGGGTCCCCAGGCCTTTAGGGGGATTCTTGATGTGCTCTGAGGCGTTTTGGGAGGCCCAGGAGGGGTCTCAGGGGCTTTGGGGTGGTCCTGAGATGCTGAGTGGGGTTTGAGGAGGGCTTTTGGGGCCTTGGGGTGGTTTGGAGGTCACTCAGGGCACTTTGGGGTCCCCACAAACCCTCAGCGGGCGCTGCTCCCTCCTTGTCCCCACCATCTGGGGGGGTTCTGTGCCCTCCTTGAGGGGACTGTCCCCGTGTCCCTGAGCCCGGCGCTGTCCCCTGTCCCCAGACAAGGACCCGGTGGCCCACAAGAAGGTTTCCAGCCTGACCATCAACTTCGGGCCGCAGCACCCGGCGGCGCACGGGGTCCTGCGGCTGGTGCTGGAGCTGAGCGGGGAAACGGTGAAACGGTGCGACCCGCACGTGGGGCTGCTGCACCGCGGCACCGAGAAACTCATCGAGTACAAGACCTACCTGCAGGTGATCCTCAGATCCCCAATTCCCTGAGATACCCATTTCCCTGAGATCCCTGAAATCTCATTGCCCTGAGATCCCTGTCCCATGGGATCCCCACGTGGGGCTGCTGCACCGCGGCACCGAGAAACTCATCGAGTACAAGACCTACCTGCAGGTGATCCTCAGATCCCAAATTCTATGGGATCCTTGTCCCTGAAATCCCATTGCCCTGAGATCCCATTGTCCTGAGATCCCTGCCCTATGAGATCCCTGTCCCATGGGATCCCCACGTGGGGCTGCTGCACCACGGCACCGAGAAACTCATCGAGTACAAGACCTACCTGCAGGTGATCCTCAGATCCCCAATTCCATGGGATCCCCGTCCCTGAGATCCCTGAAATCCCATTCCATGAGATCCCATTTCCCTGAGATCCCATTTGCCTGAGATCCCTGAAATTCCATTGCCATGGGATCCCCACGTGGGGCTGCTGCACCGCGGCGCTGAGAAACCCCTTGAGTACAAGACCTACCTGCAGGTGATCCTGAGATCCCAAATTCCATGGGATCCCTGAGATCCCCGAGATCCCAGTACTCCCAGTATCTCCACTATTGCCAGTATTTCCAGTACTCTCAGTATTCCCATTATTCCCAATATTCCCCGTTCTCACAGTGCTTCCAGTACTCCCAGTACTCCCACTGCTTCCAGCACTCCCAGTATTCCCAGTTCTCCACTGCTCCCAGTCCTTCCAGCAGTCCCAGTACTCAAACACTCCCAGTATTTCCCAGTACTGCCAGTTCTCCTAGTATCCCAAATACTCCACTGCTCCCAGTACTCCCAGTATCCCCAGCACTCTCAGTATCTCCAGCCCTCCCAGTACTCCCAAGTATTCCCAGTACTCCCAGTACTCCCAACACTCCCAGTATCCCCACTATTCCCAGCCCTCCCAGTGCTCCCAGTATCCCCAGTGCTCCCAGTGTCCCCAGTGCTCCCAGTGCTCCCAGTGTCCCCAGTTCTCCCAGTGCTCCCAGCCCTCCCAATGCTCCCAGTATCCCCAGTGCTCCCAGTGCCCCCAGTGTTCCCAGTGTCCCCACTATAACCAGCCCTCCCAGTGCTCCCAGTATCCCCAATGCTCCCAGTATCCCCAGTGCTCCCAATATCCCCAGCCCTCCCAGTGCTCCCAGTGTCCCCAGTATTCCCACCCCTCCCAGCCCTCCCAGCTCTCCCAGTATCCCCAGTACCGTGCCTCCCGCAGGCCCTGCCCTACTTTGACCGCCTGGACTACGTGTCCATGATGTGCAACGAGCAGGCCTATTCCCTGGCCGTGGAGAAGCTGCTCAACATCCGCCCCCCTCCCCGGGCTCAGTGGATCCGAGGTGAGGCTCCCCCCAGCACTCCCAGCTCCCTGGGAATCCCAGGATTTAGGGGATCACCCCCATTTTCCCCCCGTTTCCCACCCAGTTCTCTTTGCCGAGATCACGCGGCTGCTGAACCACATCATGGCGGTGACCACGCACGCGCTGGACATCGGCGCCATGACCCCGTTCTTCTGGATGTTCGAGGAGAGGGAGAAGGTGCCTGTGGGGGATTTGGGGTTCTTGGGGTGGGGTTTGGGGCCGTGGAGGTGCCGGGGGGGCTGAGCAGCAGCTGTGTGTCCCCCCAGATGTTCGAGTTCTACGAGCGCGTCTCGGGGGCGCGGATGCACGCGGCCTACGTGCGGCCCGGGGGCGTGCACCAGGTGAGGGGCTGGGGCTGCTGCCCTTCCTGGGCACCCCGTTATCCCATGGGAACCCCATTCCCATGGGCACCCCCATTTCCATGGGCACCCCATTATCCCATGGGAACCCCATTTCCATGGGCACCCCGTTATCCCATGGGAACCCCATTTCCATGGGCACCCCCGTTATCCCGTGGGAACCCCCATTTCCATGGGCACCCCATCCCTGGGAACCCCATTCCCGTGAGATCCAAGGGACCCAATTCCCCATTCCCCCAGCACCCCCTTTCTCCCAAAAAACCCTTCCATGGGAACCCCATTCCCACAGGAACCGTATTCCAGGGATCCCCATTCCCATGCACACCCCATTATCCCATGGGAACCCCATTTCCATGGGCACCCCATCCCTGGGACCCCCATTCCCGTGAGATCCCCATTCCCACAGGAGCCCCATTCCCATGGGAACCCCATTCCTGGGATCCTCATTCCCATGGGAACTCTATATCCCAGTGCCACCAATCCCATCAATGTCACCTGTCCCAATCCCAATGCCACCAATCCCATCAATGCCACCAATGCCACCTGTCCCAATGCCACCAATGTCACCTGTCCCAATCCCAATGCCACCAATGCCACCTGTCCCAATCTCAATCCCACCAGTCCCACCAATCCCACTTGTCCCAATCCCATCAATGCCACCTGTCCCAATCCCAATGCCACCAATGTCACCTGTCCCAATCTCAACCCCACCAATCCCACCAATCCCACCTGTCCCAATCCCACCAATCCCACCTGTCCCAATCCCACCTGTCCCAATCCCACCTGTCCCAATCCCACCTGTCCCAATCCCACCAATCCCACCTGTCCCAATGCCACCTGTCCCAGTCCCACCAATCCCACCTGTCCCAATCCCAATCCCACCTGTCCCACCAATCCCACCTGTCCCAATCCCACCTGTGCCAGGACCTGCCCCTGGGGCTCATGGACGACATCTACGAGTTCGTGAAGAACTTCTCCATCCGGATCGACGAGGTGGAGGAGGTGAGGGGGAATCTGGGGATCTGGGGACAGCCAGGCTGCTGTCACCTGTCACCTGTCACCTGGGAGGGGCAGGGGCATTCCTCACAGATGGGGGTGGAGGGGGACAGGGACAGGTGGCAGTGGGGGGGACAGGTGAGAGGTGCCAGGGTCAGCTGAGGATGGACAGGTGAGGGTTGCTAAGGACAGGTGACAGTGCCAGGGACAGGTGACAGCGGTGGGGACAGGTGAGGGGTGCACAGGTGACAGTGGTAGGGCCAGGTGACAGTGGCAAGGACAGGTGATGGTGCCAGGGACAAGTGAGGGGTGTGAGGGACAGGTGATGGTGCCAGAGACAGGTGACAGTGGCAAGGACAGGTGAGGGGTGCACAGGTGACAGTGGCAGGGACAGGTGAGGGGTGCACAGGTGATGGTGGCAGGGACAGGTGACAGTGGCAGGGACAGGTGAGGGGTGCACAGGTGATGGTGGCAGGGACAGGTGACAGTGGCAGGGACAGGTGAGGGGTGCCAGGGACAAGTGAGGGGTGCACAGGTGATGGTGGCAGGGACAGGTGACAGTGCCAGGGCCAGGTGACAGTGGCAAAGACAAGTGAGGGGTGCACAGGTGACAGGTGAGGGATGTGAGGGACAGGTGACAGTGGCAGGGACAGGTGAGGGGTGCCAGGGACAGGTGATGGTGCCAGGGGCAGGTGAGGGGTGTAAGGGACAGGTGACAGTGCCAGAGACAAGTGAGGGGTGTGAGGGACAGGTGACAGTGCCAGGGACAGGTGACAGTGCCAGGGACAAGTGAGGGGTGTGAGGGACAGGTGAGAGGTGCCAGGGACAGGTGATGGTGGCAGGGACACGTTTTGATGTGAGACGCACGAGGAGGATAAGGAACAGGTACCAGTGCCAGCTGATGGTGCCAGGGCCAGGTGAGCATTTCCAGCGCCAGCTGACGGTGTCAGGGCCAGGTGAGAAGCGCAGGGCAGGTGCCAGCTGTGCCAGCTGTGCCAGCTGTGCCAGGTGTCCCTTCTGTCCCCAGATGCTGACCAACAACCGCATCTGGAAGAACCGCACCGTGGACATCGGCGTCATCACGGCCGAGGAGGCCCTGAACTACGGCTTCAGGTGAGCCTGGGGGGGATCCCCCAGGTGTGCCCCGTTTTTTGGGGTGTCCCCGGGGGCGGGGCCGAGCTCAGGTGCGTTTTTTGGGGCGTCCCCAGCGGGGTGATGCTGCGGGGGGGGATCCCCCAGGTGTGCCCCGTGTTTTGGGGTGTCCCCAGGGGCGGGGCCGAGCTCAGGTGCGTTTTTTGGGGCGTCCCCAGCGGGGTGATGCTGCGCGGCTCCGGCATCAAGTGGGACCTGCGCAAGACCCAGCCCTACGACGTCTACGACCAGGTGGAGTTCGACGTGCCCGTGGGCTCCCGCGGCGACTGCTACGACAGGTGCGGCTTTTGGGGTGCGGGGTGTCCCGTATCTGGGTTTTGGGGTGCAGGGTGTCCCATATCTGGGTGGTTTTTGGGGTGCAGGGTGTCCCGTATCTGGGTTTTGGGGTGCAGGGTGTCCCCCATCTGGGTGGTTTTTGGGGTGCAGGGTGTCCCATGTTTGGTTTTTGGGGTGCAGGGTGTCCCACATCTGGGTGGGTTTTGGGGTGCAGGGTGTCCCATATCTGGGTTTTTAGGGTGCAAGTACCTGTGCTGGGCGCAGGGGATCCCCCAGTCCCGTTTTTGGGGTGCAGGTACCTGTGCAGGGTGGAGGAGAGGTGCCAGTCCCAGTTTTGGGGTGCAGGGTGTCCCACGTTTGGTTTTTGGGGTTCAGAGTGTCCCATATCCCATTTTTGGGGTTCAGGGTGTCCCATGTTTGGGGTTTTTGGGGCGCAGGTACCTGTGCAGGGTGGAGGAGATGCGCCAGTCCCAGTTTTGGGGTGCAGGGTGTGGTTTTTGGGGTTCAGGGTGTCCCATTTTTGGGGTTTTTGGGGTGCAGGTACCTGTGCAGGGTGGAGGAGATGCGCCAGTCCCAGTTTTGGGGTGCAGGGTGTGGTTTTTGGGGTTCAGGGTGTCCCATGTTTGGTTTTTGGGGTGCAGGATGTGGTTTTTGGGGTTCAGGGTGTCCCATTTTTGGGGTTTTTGGGGTGCAGGTACCTGTGCCGCGTGGAGGAGATGCGCCAGTCGCTGCGGATCATCCTGCAGTGCCTCAACAAGATGCCGCCCGGCGAGATCAAGGTGGACGACGCCAAAGTGTCGCCCCCCAAACGCGCCGAGATGAAGGTGACGCGTCCCCAGAGCCACCGCGGCACAGGGTGGCACCCTGGGAGGGTGGCACCGAGGGCGGGTGGCACCAAGGGCAGGTGGCACTGAGGTGGCACCAAAGCCTGGTGGCATCGAGGGCAGGTGGCACTCAGGGACAGTGGCACCAAAGCCTGGTGGCACCGAGGGCAGGTGGCACCAAGGGCGGGTGGCACTCAGGACAGGTGACACTGAGGTGGCACCAAAGCCAGGTGTCACCAAGGGCGGGTGGCACCCAGGGCAGGTGAAACCAAGGGCAGGTGACACTGAGGTGACACCAAAGCCTGGTGGCATCAAGGGCAGGTGGCACCCAGGGCAGGTGGCACTCAGGGCACGTGGCACCAAGGCCAGGTGACACCCAGGGCAGGTGGCACTGAGGTGGCACCAAAGCCAGGTGGCAGCAAGGGCAGGTGGCACCAAGGGCAGGTGGCACTCAGGGACAGTGGCACTGAGGGCAGGTGGCACCGAGGGCGGGTGGCACCGAGGGCGGGTGGCACTGAGGTGGCACCAAAGCCAGGTGGCACCGAGGGCAGGTGGCACTCAGGGCAGGTGGCACCAAAGCCTGGTGGCACTGAGGGCAGGTGGCACTGAGGGCAGGTGGCACCGAGGGCAGGTGACACTGAGGGCAAGTGGCACTCAGGGACAGTGGCACCGAGGGCAGGTGGCACCAAGGGCAGGTGACACTCAGGGCTGGTGGCATTGAGGTGGCACCAAAGGCTGGTGGCAGTGCTGCGATGCCACCCAGGGCAGGTGACACCAAGGGCAGGTGACACCAAAGCCCGGTGCCACCCAGGGCAGGTGCCAGCTCTGCAGTGCCACCCAGGGCAGGTGACACCCAGGGCAGGTGGCACTCACCCAGGGCAGGTGCCAGTGCTGCAGTGCCACCCAGGGCAGGTGACACTCACCCAGGGCAGGTGCCAGCTCTGCAGTGCCACCGCTGTCCCCACAGACGTCCATGGAGTCCCTGATCCATCACTTCAAGCTCTACACCGAGGGCTACCAGGTGCCACCCGGGGCCACCTACACGGCCATCGAGGCCCCCAAGGTGACACTTGTTGTGTTTGTCTCTGTCACCGTGTCCCCGACCCTGTCACCATGTCCCCGACCCTGTCACCGTGTCCCCAGCCCCATTCTCATGTCCCCAACCCTGTCCTTGTGTCCCCAACTCTGTCCTCGTGTCCTCAACCCTGTCTTGGTGTCCCCAGCCCTGTCCCCGTGGCCTCAGTCATGTCCCCAACCCTGTTCTCGTGTCCCCAGCCCTGTCCTTGTGTCCCCAACTCTGTCCTTGTGTCCCCAACCCTGTCCCCATGGCCTCAGTCCTGTCCCCAGCCCCATTCTCATGTCCCCACACCGGTGTCCCTAACCCTGTCCCCATGTCCCCATCCCCATGTCCCCAGCCACATCCCCAACCTTGTCACCCTGTCCCTATGTCCCTGACCCTGTCCCCAGCAGTGTCCCCATTGTCCCTGCAGGGGGAGTTTCTGGTTTCTGATGGCAGCAGCCACCCTGTCCCCATGTCCCCAGCAGTGTCCCCGTGTCCCCAGCCCTGTCAGTGTCCCTGGCACTGTCCCCATGTCCCCAGCCCTGTCAGTGTGTCCCTGGCACTGTCCCCATGTCCCCAGCCCTGTCCCCACGTCCCCATTGTCCCTTTGTCCCCAGGGTGAGTTCGGGGTGTACCTGGTCTCCGATGGCAGCAGCCACCCTGTCCCCATGTCCCCATTGTCCCCATTGTCCCTTTGTCCCCAGGGGGAGTTCGGGGTGTACCTGGTCTCCGATGGCAGCAGCCACCCTGTCCCCATGTCCCCATTGTCCCCATGTCCCCAGCCCTGTCCTTGTGTCCCCAGCCCTGTCCCCATTGTCCCTTTGTCCCCAGGGTGAGTTTGGGGTGTACCTGGTGTCCGATGGCAGCAGCCACCCTGTCCCCATGTCCCCAGCCCTGTCCCCATGTCCCCAGCCCTGTCAGTGTGTCCCTAGCACTGTCCCCATATCCCTGGCACTGTCCCCATGTCCCCAAGTCCCCATTGTCCCTTTGTCCCCAGGGTGAGTTCGGGGTGTACCTGGTGTCCGATGGCAGCAGCCACCCTGTCCCCATGTCCCCAGCCCTGTCCCCATTGTCCCTTTGTCCCCAGGGTGAGTTCGGGGTGTACCTGGTCTCCGATGGCAGCAGCCGTCCTGTCCCCATGTCCCCATTGTCCCCATTGTCCCTTTGTCCCCAGGGGGAGTTCGGGGTGTACCTGGTCTCCGATGGCAGCAGCCGTCCCTATCGCTGCAAGATCAAAGCGCCCGGATTCGCCCACCTGGTACGGCCTGGGGACACCTGGGGACAGCTGGGGACACCTGGGGACACCTGGGGGACACCTGGGGACACCTGGGGACAGATGGGGACAGCTGGGGATACCTGGGGACACCTGGGGACAACTGGGGACAGATGGGGACACGTGGGGACACCTGGGGATACCTGGGGACACCTGGGCACACCTGGGAGTTAATTAGCAGTTAATTGGGGGTCCCTGGGGGTTAATTGGGGGAGTCCTTGTGGGGTTCCCCATGGGTTAATTGGGGGTTCCTGGGGGTGGTTAATTGGGAGTTAATTGGGGGTTCGTGGGAGTTAATTAGGGGTTAATTGGGGGAGTCCTTGTGGGGTTCCCCAAGCATTAATTAGGGGTTAATTGGGGGTTCCTGGGGTTGGTTAATTAGGAGTTAACTGGGGGTTCCTGGGAGTTAATTAGCTGTTAATTGGGGATCCCTGGGGGTTGGTTAATTGGGAGTTAATTGGGGGTTCCTGGGAGTTAATTAGCGGTTAATTGGGGGTTCCCCATGGGTTAATTAGGGGTTAATTGGGGGTCCCTGTGGGTTGGTTAATTGGGGGTTAATTGGGGGTTCCTGGGAGTTAATTAGGGCTTCATTAGGGGTTAATTGGGGGTCCCTGGGGGTTAATTGGGGGAGTCCTTGTGGGGTTCCCCATGGGTTAATTAGGGGTTAATTGGGGGTTCCTGGGGTTGGTTAATTGGGAGTTAATTGGGGATCCCTGTGAGTTAATTAGCAGTTAATTGGGGGTCCCTGGGGGTGGTTAATTGGGAGTTAATTGGGGGTTCCTGGGAGTTAATTAGCTGTTAATTGGGGGTCCCTGTGGGTTGGTTAATTGGGAGTTAATTGGGAGTCTCTGTGGGTTGGTTAATTGGGAGTTAATTGGGGGTTCCTGGGAGTTAATTAGCGGTTAATTGGGGGTTCCCCATGGGTTAATTAGGGGTTAATTGGGGGTCCCTGTGGGTTGGTTAATTGGGGGTTAATTGGGGGTTCCTGGGAGTTAATTAGGGGTTAATTAGGGGTTGATTGGGGGAGTCCTTGTGGGGTTCCCCATGGGTTAATTAGGGGTTAATTGGGGGTTCCTGGGGGTGGTTAATTGGGGGTTAATTAGGGATTTAATTAGGGATTAATTAGGGGTTAATTGGGGGAGTCCTTGTGGGATTCCCCAAGCATTAATTACGGGTTAATTGGGGGTCCCTGTGGGTTGGTTAATTATGGGTTAATTGGGGGTTCCTGGGGATGGTTAATTGGGAGTTAATTGGGGGTTCCTGGGAGTTAATTAGGGGTTAATTGGGGGAGTCCTTGTGGGGTTCCCCAAGCATTAATTAGGGGTTAATTGGGGGTTCCTGGGGTTGGTTAAGTGGGAGTTAATTGGGGGTTCCTGGGAGTTAATTAGCAGTTAATTGGGGGTTCCTGGGATTGGTTAATTAGGAGTTAATTGGGGGTTCCTGGGAGTTAATTAGCTGTTAATTGGGGGTCCCTGTGGGTTGGTTAATTGGGAGTTAATTGGGGGTTCCTGGGAGTTAATTAGCGGTTAATTGGGGGTTCCCCATGGGTTAATTAGGGGTTAATTGGGGGTCCCTGTGGGTTGGTTAATTGGGGGTTAATTGGGGGTTCTTGGGAGTTAATTAGCAGTTAACTGGGGGTTGATTGGGGGAGTCCTTGTGGGGTTCCCCATGGGTTAATTAGGGGTTAATTGGGGGTTCCTGGGGGTGGTTAATTGGGGGTTAATTAGGGATTTAATTAGGGATTAATTAGGGGTTAATTGGGGGAGTCCTTGTGGGATTCCCCAAGCATTAATTAGCTGTTAATTGGGGGTCCCTGTGGGTTGGTTAATTATGGGTTAATTGGGGGTTCCTGGGGATGGTTAATTGGGAGTTAATTGGGGGTTCCTGGGAGTTAATTAGGGGTTAATTAGGGGTTAATTGGGGGAGTCCTTGTGGGGTTCCCCATGGGTTAATTAGGGGTTAATTGGGGATCCCTGTGGGTTGGTTAATTGGGAGTTAATTGGGGATCCCTGGGAGTTAATTAGCAGTTAATTGGGGATCCCTGGGGGTTGGTTAATTGGGAGTTAATTGGGGGTTCCTGGAAGTTAATTAGCGGTTAATTGGGGGTTCCTGGGGTTGGTTAATTGAGGGAGTCCTTGTGGGGTTCCCCGTGGGTTAATTAGGGGTCCCTGTGGGGTGGTTAATTGGGGGTTCCTGGGGGTGGTTAATTAGCAGTTAATTGGGGGGTCCCTGAGCATTAATTGGAGCTCCTTGGCGCGGTTCACATGGGTTAAACGGGGATTAATTAGGGGATCACCGTGAATTAATTGGGGGTTAACTAGGGGAAGGTGAGGTTCTCTGTGGGTTCATTAGGTGTTAATTAGATATTAATTAGGTGTTAATTAGATGTTAATTAGGTGTTAATTAGATGTTAATTGCTGTTCCCAGGCCGGGCTGGACAGGATGTCCCAGGGCCACATGCTGGCAGACGTGGTGGCCATCATTGGTGCGTCCCCCTCCTCATTTTGGGGTCCCTTCCCCATTTTGGGGTCCTTTCCCCCTTTTTGGGGTCCCTTTCCTGCTTTCAGGCCCTCCTTCCCCATTTTTTGGGTTTTCCTTTCGTTCTCTTGGGGTTTTTTTTCCCCATTTTGGGGCCTCTTTCCCTTTTAGGGTTTCCCTCCCGTTTTGGGGGTCGCTTCCCCAATTTTCCCCTATTGGAAACTCCTTCCCTCTTTTGGGGGGCTCCTTCCCTAATTTCTGGGGGTTGGTGCCCAGTTTGGGGTCCCTTTCCCCACTTCTGGGGGGTTCCTTCCCCATTTTGGGGTTCTCCTATCTCAATTTGGGGTCTCCCTCCATTTTTAGGGTCTCTCTCCCTTTTTTACGCCACCCCTTCCAATTTTGGGGTCTCCTTCCCGTTCCTATTTCCCAATTTCAGAAATTTCCCAATTTTGCCCAGTTTGGGGTCCATTTCCCCAATTTTCGGGGGGTTCCTCCCCCTTTTTGAGGGGGTTCCCCTTCCTTTTTAGGGTTCCCCTTCCATTTTTAGGGTCTCCCTCCCTTTTTGGGGTGCTCCTTTCAATTTTGGGGTCTCTGTCCCCTTCCCAACACCCATTTCCCAATTTGGGGTGGTTTGTGCCCAGTTTGGGGTCCCTTTCCCCAATTTTGGGGGGGTCTCCTTCTCTCTTTAGGGTTTCCTTCTGTTTTTAGGGTCTCTCTCCCTTTTTAGGATTTTCTTCCCTTTTTAGGGTCTCCCTCCCTTTTTGGGGTGCTCCTTCCAATTTTGGGGTCTCTGTCCCCTTCCCAACACCCATTTCCCAATTTTGGCCGGTTTGGGGTCCCTTTCCCCAATTTTGGGGAAATTTTGGGGTTCCTCCCCCATTTTGAGAGGGTTCCCTTTCCTTTTTAGGGTCTCCCTCCCTTTTTGTGGCGCTCCTTTCAATTTTGGGGTCTCTGTCCCCTTCCCAACACCCATTTCCCAATTTTGGGGTGGTTTGTGCCAAATTTGGGGTCTCCTTTCCCCAATTTTGGGGGGCCTCCTTTCCTCTTGAGGGTCTCCTTCCCTTTTTAGGGTCTCTCTCCCTTTTTAGGCCACCCCTTCCAGTTTTGGGGTCTCCTTCCCCTTCCCAACACCCATTTCCCAATTTTGGGGTGGTTTGTGCCCAGTTTGGGGTCCCTTTCCCCAATTTTGGGGAAATTTTGGGGTTCCTCCCCCATTTTGAGGGGGTTCCCCTTCCTTTTTAGGGTCTCTCTCCCTTTTGAGGTGCTCCTTCCAATTTTGGGGTCTCCTTCCCCTTCCCAACCCCCATTTCCCAATTTGGGGAGGGGTCTCACCCCAATTTTGGGTGTCTCCCCCCCCTGTTTTGGGGTGCCCTGACCCCCTTTTCCCCCACAGGCACCCAGGACATCGTCTTTGGGGAGGTGGATCGATGAGGGGGGGTCCCGTTCCCTCTGCTGCGCTTTGGGGGTGTCCCTGCCCCCCCATTTCGGGTCAAATAAAACCAAAATCGGGTCCTGAGCCTCCCTGTCCCCTTTGTCCCCCCCTTTGTCACCGGTGTCACCTCCTGCCCTGCTTTGGGGGGGCTCCTCCCACGCTTTGGGGCCTCTTTCCCCTTTTTGGGGGGCTCCTTCCCCTTTTTGGGGTTCCTTTCCCATTTTAGGGCCTCTCTCCCTAGTCTGGGGGGGTCTCCTTTCCTTTTTGGGGTCTCCTTTCCTCTTTTGGGATCTCCTTTCCTTTTTTTGGGATCTCCTTTCCTTTTTTTGGGATCTCCTTTCCTTTTTTGGGATCTCCTTTCCTTTTTTGGGGTCTCCTTTCCTTTTTTGGGGTCTCCTTTCCTTTTTTGGGGTCTCCTTTCCCTCTTGGGGTCTCCTTTCCTTTTTTAGGGTCCCTTCCCCATTTGGGGCCTCTCTCCCCATTTTAGGGCCTCTCTCCTCAATTTGGGGGGTCTCCTTTCCCTTTTGAGGTCCCCTTTTCCTTTTTTGGGGTCCCCTTTTCTTTTTTTGAGATCTCCTTCCCCTTTTAGGGTCCCTTCCCCATTTGGGGCCCCTCTCCCCAATTTGGGGGATCTCATTTCCTTTTTTGGGGTCTCTTTTTCCTTTTTTGGGGTCTTCTTCTCATTTTGGGGGGGTCCTTTCCCATTTTGGGGCCTCTCTCCCCAATTTGTGGGACCTCCTTTCCCTTTTTGGGGTCTCGTTTCCCTTTTTTAGGGTCCCTTCCTCATTTGGGGCCTCTCTCCCCCATTTTAGGGCCTCTCTCCCCAATTTGGGGGGTCTCCTTTCCCTTTTGAGGTCCCCTTTTCCTTTTTTGGGGTCCCCTTTTCCTTTTCTTGGATCTCCTTCCCCTTTTGGGGTCCCTTCCCCATTTTAGGGCCTCTCTCCCCAATTTGGGGGGGGCTTCTTTCCCTTTTTGGGATCTTCTTCCCCATTGGGGGCCCCCTCTTCCCAGTTTGGGGTCTCTTTTTCCTTTTTTGGGTCCCTTCCTCATTTTAGGGCCTCTCTCCCCAATTTGGGGGATCTCCTTTCCCTTTTGAGGTCCCCTTTTCCTTTTTTGGGGTCCCCTTTTCCTTTTCTCGGCTCTCCTTCCCCTTTCGGGGTCCCTTCCCCTTTCGCTGCCTCTCTCCCCCATTCAGGACACGAAGAACCCCCCAATATCGGGGTGTGAGGGGGGTTCCCCCATCTCCCCCTTTCCCCCCGGAGCTTTGGGGCCCCCCCGGCCCCGGAGGAGCGGCCGGACGCGCTCGGTGACCGCGGGGACCGCGGGGACAGCGGGGACAGCGGGGACAGCGGGGACAGCGGAAGGGAGGGACCGCGGTGGCCCTGGGGAAGCGGGGGAGGGGCGGGCGCCGCTCCGGACCGAGGGGACATTGGGGACATCGGGGACATCATCGGGGACAATGGGGACAGCGCGGGGGGGCGCGGTGCCTGCTCGGCCTCGTCCTGCTGGGGCTGCCCGGCCTGGCCGCAGGTGGGCACCGAGGGGATCCGGGGGGTTCGGGGGGGTTTGGGGTGTCCGGGAGGGTTTGGGGGATCCGGAGGGGTTCGGGTGGATTTAGGGGATTCAGGGGGTTTGGGGGGTCTGGGGGATTTTGGGGGGTTCGGGTGGATTAAGGGATTCGGGGGGATTTAGGGGATTCCGGGGGGTTCGGGGGGTTTTGGGGTGTCCGGGAGGGTTTGGGGGATCCAGGGGGGTTTGGATGGATTTCGGGGATTTGAGGTGTCTGGGGGTTTGGGTGGATTTAGGGGATTCGGGGGGTTATGGGGATCCAGGGGGTTTGGGGGATCCAGGGGGATATAGGGAGGTTTGGGTGGATTTAGGGGGTTGGGGGGATTTCGGGGATTTGGGGTGTCCGGGGGGTTTGGGGATTCAGGGGGTTTGGGGGAATTTAGGGGGTTTGGGGGGATCCAGGGGGGTTTGGGAGGTTTGGGTGGATTTGGGGGATTTAGGGGGGTTTGGGTGGATTTGGGGATTTGAGGTGTCCGGGGAGTTTGAGGGAATCCAGGGGGGGTTTGGGTGGATTAAGGGGGTTTAGGGTGTCCGGGAGGGTTTGGGGGATCCAGGGGAATTTGGGGGGGTTTCGGGGATTTGGGGTGTCCGGGGGGTTTTGGGGATTTAGGGGGGTTTGGGTGAATTTAGGGGATTCCGGGGGTTTGGGGGATCCACGGGGGTTTGAGTGGATTTGGGGTGTCCGGGGGGTTTGGGGACCCAGGGGGAGTTGGGTGGATTTGGGGGATTTGAGGCGTCCGGGGGTTTGGGGGATTTAGGGGGGACTTAGGGGGTTTGAGGTGACCGGAGTGTTTGGGGGATTTAGGGGGGTTCGGGGGATCCAGGGGGGTTCGGGGGGATTTGGGGTGTCCGGGGGGTTTGGGTGGATTTTGGGGGTTTGGGGAATTTGAGGTGTCCAGGGGGGTTTGGGGGATGCAGGGGGGTTTGGGGGGATTTAGGGGGGTTTGGGTGGATTTAGGGGGTTCGGGGAGTTTGGGGGATCCAGGGGGGTTCGGGGGGATTTGGGGAGTCCGGGGGGGTTTGGGTGGATTTTGGGGGGTTTGGGGGGATTTAGGGGACTTGAGGTGACCGGAGTGTTTGGGGGATTTAGGGGGTTCGGGGAGTTTGGGGAATCAGAGGGGTTTGGGGGGATTTAGGGGATTTGGGGTGTCCAGGGGGGTTTGGGGTGTCCATGGGGATTTGGGATATCCAGAGGGGTTTAGGGGATTTAGGGAGGTTTCGGTGGATTTAGGGGGTTTGGGGTGTCCGGGTTGCTTTGGGGGATTTGGGGGATCCAGAGGAATCTGGGGGGGTTTGGGGTGAATTCAGGGGGATTTGGGGTGTCTGGAGGAGTTTGGGGTGTCCAGGGGGATTGGGGAGTCCAGGATGGTTGTGGGGGATTCAGGGGGATTTGGGGTGTCTGGGGGGCACCCGCAGGGACTTGGGGTTCTGCGCATTTGGGGTCCTGCTGATGCGTCACAGCCCCTTCCCCGCTCCCTTAAATTTGGGGGGGTCCAGGACCGACCCCAACCCCCCCAGACCTCGGGCATGGGGGTGACACACAGAGGGTCCCCAAAACCCCCTAAAATCCCCCAAAAACCCCCTAAAATCCCCCCAAATCACCCCCAAAATCCTCTCCAACCCCCCCCCAAAAATCCCTCCCAAAATCTCCCAAATCCCTCCAAAATCCCCCTCAAACTTGCCCCAAAATCCCCCTCAAAATCCCCCTAAAATCCCCCCAAAATCCTATAAAATCCCCCGCAAACCCCTTAAAATCTACCCCAAATCCTCAAAAATCACCCAAAAATCTCCCAAACCCCCCCCAAATCCCTCCTAAAACCCTAAAATCCCTCAAAATCCCCTAAATACCCCTAAAATCCCCCCCCAAATCTCCTCAAAATCCCCCCTAAAATCCCCCCAAAAAATCCCTCTTAAAACCCCCCTGAAACTCCCAAAACCCCCCATAAAAATCCCCCCAAATCCCCCTCAAAATCCCCTAAATCCCCCCAAAACCCCCCCAAAACTCCCAAATCTCCTAAAATCCCTCCCCAAAATCCCCCCCCAAATATCTCAAGCCCCCCCAATCCCCCTAAAATCCCCCCAAATCTCCGAAAATTCCCCCCCGAAACTCCCAAAACCCCCCGTTAAATCCCCTAAAATCCCCCCCAAATCCTTCAAAATCCCCCAAAATCCCCTAAAATCCCCTAAACCCCCCAAAAATCGCCCCAAACCCCTCAGGAGCCCTGGCAGAGCCCGAGCTCTGCTACGTGCTGGACGCCGTGCTCTTCCTCTACAGCCTCATCCTCACCGGCCTCTACGTGCGCCTCAGGGTGAGCCCCGAACCCCCCTTTTCTGGGGGGGGGTCCCCAAATTTCCCCTCCTCCTCCTCCTCCCCTGTTTTCACCATTTTTGGGGAAAAATTTGGAAAAAATTGGGAAAAAATTGGGAAAAATTTGAATTTTTCTCTCCTCAGTTGGTGACTCGGAGATCGCAGCGAGCGGCCGAGCAGGTAAAGGATGGGATTTTTTGGGGGGGATTTTTGGGGGGATTGTTGGTGTTTTTTTGGATTTTTGGGGTTTTTGGGGTTTTGGGGTTCTGTGGGGGATGGGGGTGTCCGGCTGTGCCCCCCCAAAATTCTCTTTCACTTTCTGTTCCCCAGCAGAAGCAGGAAGAGGCCGTGTACGCCGTGAGTCACGCAAAGGGGGAACCGGGGGCGGATTTTGGGGTCCCCCCCCCGGATTTTGGGGGATTTTTGGGTTTTTTTGGGGGGGCAGGGGCTGTGCTGGGGAGGGGGAACATCCCCGGGGTTTTGGGGGTACCCCCAGAGGGTTTATAGGGGGAGATTTGGGATTGTCACCTGTCTGTGGGGTGAGATTTGGGATTTGGGGTCCTCCTGTTTATGGGGTGAAATCTGGGGGGGTTGGGGTTTTTGGGATTTGGTGTGTTTGGGATTTGGGGCTTTTGGGATTTGGGGTGTCCCCCTGTAAAGAGCCATTTATGGGGCTGGGATTTGGGGTGTTTGGGATTTGGGGTCCTCCTCTTTATGGGGTGAAATTAGGGGGGTGTTTGGGATTTGGGGTGTCCTCATTTATGGGGCTGGGATTTGGGGTCCCCCCATCTCTGGAGTGAAATTTGGGGTGGTTAGGATTTGGGGTCCTCCTGTTTATGGGGGGAAATCTGGGCTGTTTGGGATTGGGGATATTTGGGATTTGGGGTTTTTGGTATTTGGGGTTTTTGGGCTGTTTGGGATTTGGGTTTTTTGGTATTTGGGCTGTTGGGATTCGGAGTTTTTGGTATTTGGGGTTTTTGGGATTTGGGTTTTTTGGTATTTGGGCTGTTTGGGATTTGGATATTTGGGATTTGGGATATTTGGGATTTGGGGTGTTTAGGATTTGGGGTTTTTGGGATTTGGGCTGTTTGGGATTTGGAGTTTTTGGTATTTGGGATTTTTGGGATTTGAGATGTTTGGGATTTGAGATGTTTGGGATTTGAGATGTTTGGTATTTGGGGTTTTGGGGGTTTGGGATATTTGGGATTCGGGGTGTTTGGGATTCGGAGTTTTTGGGATTTGGGGTTTTGGGGGTTGGGATATTTGGGATTTGGGCTGTTCAGGATTTAGGATATCCCCCTTCCCCTAAAGAACCCTTTATGGGGTGACACTGGGGGTGCTCACAGGGGGTGGCTGTCACTGGGTGGGTGGCACAGACCCCCCAAAAACGCCCAAAACCCCCCCAAAACCCCCCCAAAAACCCCCCTGGACCCCTTTGTAGGGTCCTCAGCTCGGAGCACCAGGAGACCTACGAGACCCTGCAGATGAAGAGCTCCTGACCCCCCCGTGTCCCCTCCTGTCCCCTCCTGTCCCCTCCTGTCCCCAAACCCGGGACCCCCCTGCCCTCCCTGCTCTGCCACCACCGGGATGGAAAAATTGGGATTTTTTTCCCCCTAAAAATGGAAAATTGGGATTTTTTTTCCCTTGAAAAT
Source organism: Calcarius lapponicus (assembly GCA_039654755.1). Classification (NCBI taxonomy): domain Eukaryota; kingdom Metazoa; phylum Chordata; class Aves; order Passeriformes; family Fringillidae; genus Calcarius; species Calcarius lapponicus. Next base: position 57,116 of record JBBFKN010000199.1, read on the forward strand.
ACAGATTTAGGTAAAAAATTGGGATTTTTTTCCCCGTGGAAATGCTGGATTTGGGTGGAAAAATGGGAATTTTTTTCCCCTCCCTTTCCTCTCCCCAAATTTGGAAGATTTTGGGAGGGGGTCTCCCCATTCCCCAACCCCAAATTCTGACCCAAAAAACCCCCATGGAAATAAACCAGTTCAAACCAGTTCAAACCAGTTCAAACCAGTTCAAACCAGTCCCAACCAGTCCCAACCAGTGCTCCCAGCTGAACCCAAAAGCTGCGGTTTGGTCCCAGGAGGGGAGAGAAGGTAAAAATTGGGATGAAATCGGTATAAAATACAGATTAAAAATGGAAAAAAATAGTGATTAAATGGGGTTTAACGGGTTAAAAATGGGGTTAAAATTCAGGATATAATGGGTTAAAAGTAGGGATAAAAATGGGTTAAAATAGGGATAAAAATAGGGATAAAAATGGGTTAAAATAGGGGTTATAAAGGGTTTTAAATCAGGATAAAATGGGGGAAATGTAGGGATAAAATAGGGATTAAAAGGAGTTAAAATAGGGGTGAAATGGGGCAAAAATACAGAAAAAATGGGTAAAAATAAATAGAACACGGATAAAAATAGGGATAAGAAGGGGTAAAAGTAGGGATAAAAATGGGTTAAAAATGGGGATAAAAGGGGCAAAATAAGGATAAAAATGGGGTTGAAATAAATGAAAATTGGTTGAAAATAGGGATTAAAGTTGGTTAAAAATATGGATCAAAAAGGGTAAAAATAGGAATTAAACATGGGTAAAAACAGGGATGAAATGGGTTAAAATACATGAAAATGGGTTAAAAATAGGGATAAAAATAGGGATTAAAAAGGGTTAAAATAGGAATTAAAAATGGGTTAAAAATAGGGATTAAAAAGGGTTAAAATAGGAGGGAAATGGGTTAAAATCTACAAAAAAATGGGTGAAAAGAGAGAAAAAAATGGGCTCAAACCGTGGAACAAAAGGGGAAATGTCCCCCAGATCCCAGCAGGAGGTGGCATCAGGAGGTGGCATCAGGAGGTGGCACCAGGTGGCATCAGGAGGTGGCAGCGCTGGCCGTGCCCCAGGCCTTCTTCTCCACCAGGGCACAGTACCTGTCGGGCACGCCGGTGTCCCTGCAGGGCACAGAGTGGCACACGAGGGGACATCAGAGGGGACACAGGAGGTGACAAGAGATGCCAGGAGGGGGTAAGAGGTGCCAGGAGGTGCCAGAGGTGGCACAGGAGGTGACAGGAGATGCCAGGAGGTGACACAGGAGATGCCAGGATGGGCCAGGAGGTGACAGAGGTGGCACAGGAGGGGACACAGAACATGGCAAGAGATGCCAGGAGGTGGCACAGGAGATGCCAGGAGGGGGTAAGAGGTGCCAGGAGGGGACAGAGGTGACAGAAGAGGTCCCAGGAAGTGGCAGAGGTGGCACAGCAGGTGACAGGAGATGCCAGGAGGTGCCAGAGGTGACACAGGAGGGGACACAGAAGGTGACAAGAGGTGCCAGGAGGTGACACAGGAGGTGCCAGGACATGCCAGAGGTGACAGAAGAGGTCCCAGGAGGTGCCAAGTGACAGAGGTGGCACAGAAAGTAGCACCAGAGGTGACACGGGAGGTGCCAGGATGGGCCAGGAGGGGACAGAGGTGGCACAGGAGGGGACACAGAAGGTGGCAAGAGGTGCCAGGAGGTGACAGAAGAGGTCCCAGGAAGTGGCAGAGGTGGCACAGCAGGTGACAGGAGATGCCAGGAGGTGACACAGGAGATGCCAGGGTGGGCCAGGAGGTGACAGAGGTGACACAGGAGGGGACACAGAAGGTGGCAAGAGGTGCCAGGAAGTGACAGAGGTGGCACAGCAGGTGACAAGAGATGCCGGGAGGTGACAGAGGTGACAGAAGAGGTCCCAGGAGGTGCCAAGAAGTGGCAGAGGTGGCACAGAAGGTGGCACAGAAGGTGGCAGAGGTGGCACAGAAGGTGGCAGAGGTGGCACAGAAGGTGACAGAGGTGGCACAGAAGGTGGCAGAGGTGGCGCCCCGCACCTGAGGCGCTGCAGTTTCTGGTGCCCCACGCGTGCCAGGCGCTCTGCCCGCTGCCGTGCCCGTGCCAGCTCCCGCTGCCCCTCCTCGATGGCCGCGGCTCTGTCGCGCTCCTGCCGCTGGCGCGACTCCCGGATCTGCTCCTGCAGCGCCTCCACGTGGGCGCGCTGTGCCCGCTGCCGTGCCAGCTGCTGCTGCTGCTCGCGGGCCAGCTGCTCCTGCTGGGCACTGCGGGGACACGGGGACATGGGGACATTGGCACTGGCATGGGGACATTGGCACGGTGACACTGGCACAGCTGTGACACTGGGGACATGGGGACATGACTGTGACACTGGGACTGTGACACTGGCACAGCTGTGACACTGGGGACACTGGGGACACAGGGACATCGCTGTGACACTGGCATGGGGACATTGGCACTGGGACACTGGCATAGCTGTGACAGTGGGGACACAGGGACATCACTGGGACACTGGCACAGGGACGCTGGGGACATGGGGATATCACTCTGACACTGGCACACTGACACTGGCACAGCTGTAACACTGCGGACACGGGGACATCACTGTGGCACTGGGACCTGGCACTGGGACACTGGCACAGCCCCTGGGGTGACACAGGGACACTGCCACGGTCCCCTGAGCACAACTGGGGTGGCTCCAGGACATCGACACCGTGTCCTGGTCACACCTGGCACAGCGCCTGGGGTGACACTGGTGTCCCCAGGGCCGCCAGGATGGCACAGGGACCCTGCCAGGGCCACCTGGTCACACCTGGGTGACATTGGTGTCCCCAGGGCCACCAGGATGGCACAGGGACCCTGCCAAAGCCACCTGGTCACACCTGGGGTGACATTGGTGTCCCCAGGGCCACCAGGATGGCACAGGGACCCTGCCAGAGCCACCTGGTCACACCCGACATAACTCTTGAGGTGACACCAGAGTCCCCAACCCTCAGCTGTCCCCGGTGCCACCCCTGGTGCCACCCACCTGAGCAGGGTGAGGAAGTCGCGGCGCTCCTGCTGCAGTGCCAGTGCCACCTGCTGTCGCCGCTTTGTCGCCTGCTCGCGGCGGCCCCGCTGCAGCTCCTGCAGCAGCTCCGCCCGGCGCCGCTCCCGCTGCAGCTCCCGGTGCCGCCACTCCCGCTCCGCCGCCTCCTCATTGCGCCGGGCGCGCAGCGCGTCCTGCGGGGACAGTGGGGACAGTGACAGCGACAGGGGACATTTGGGATACTGGGGGCACTGGGGACATTGAGGGCACGGGGGGCACTGGAGACTTTGGGGACACTGGGGACAGGGACAGCTCCCGGTGCCGCCACTCCCGCTCCGCAGCCTCCTCATTGCACCGGGCGCGCAGCGCGTCCTGCGGGGACATCGGGGACAGGGACAGGGGACATTGGGGATACTGGGGACACTGGGGGCATTGGGGACACTGGGGACAGGGACAGATCCCGGTGTCACCACTCCCACTCTGCCACCTTCTCATTGCGCCGGGCGCGCAGCGCGTCCTGCAGGGACATCGGGGACAGTGACAGGGACAGGGGACATTGGGGACACTGGGGGCACTGGGGGCATTTGGAATATTGGGGACACTGGGGACAGGGACAGCTCCCAGTGCCACCACTCCCGCTCCACCGCCTCCTCATTGCACCTGGTGTGCAGAGCGTCCTGCGGGGACATCGGGGACAGTGACAGGGACAGGGGACATTGGGGACACTGGGGACATTGGGGACATTGGGGACATTGGGGACATTGGGGACATTGGGGGCACTGGGGACAGGGACAGGTCCCCGTGTCACCACTCCCGCTCTGCCACCTCCTCATTGCGCCGGGCACGCAGCGCGTCCTGCGGGGACATCGGGGACAGTGACAGCGACAGGGGACACTGGGGACACTGGGGGCATTGGGGACATTGGGGACACTGGGGACAGGGACAGCTCCCAGTGCCGCCGCTCCCCTCTGCCACCTCCTCATTGCGCCTGGTGCGCAGCGCGTCCTGCGGGGACATCGAGGACATCGGGGACAGTGACAGGGGACATTGGGGATACTGGGGGCATTGGGGACATTGGGGGCACTGGGGACAGGGACAGCTCCCGGTGCCACCACTCCCGCTCCGCCGCCTCTTGGCAGCGCTTGGAGTGCAGAGCGTCCTGCGGGGACATTGGGGATACTGGGGACACTGGGGACACTGGGAGCACTGGGGACACTGGGGACAGGGACAGGGGCAGCTCCCGGTGCTGCCATTCCCACTCTGCCGCCTCCTCACAGCGCTTGGAGAGCAGAGCCTCCTGCAGGGACATTGGGGACATCGGGGACAGCGACAACGACAGGGGGCCATTGGGGACAGGGGACACTGGGGGCATTGGGGACAGTGGGGACAAGGACAACTCCTGGTGCTGCCAGTCCCGCTCTGCCACCTCCTGGCTGCGCTTGGAGCGCAGAGCCCCGGGGAGGGGACAGAGCCCCGGGGAGGGGACAGAGCCCCGGGGAGGGGACAGCGGTGGCAGTGCCACCCACCTGCGCCTCCTGCCAGTCCCGCTCGCGCTCCTGCAGGGCCTTGAGCCGGTCGAGCTCCCGCTGCCGCTCCTGCCACAGCCGCGCCCGCTCCGCCTGCAGCGCCGCCTCCCGCTCCTGGGGACAGCGACACCGGGACATGGACACAGGGACAGGGACACCGGGACGGGGACACCGCTGGGGACAGCGACACCAGGACAGGGACACCGCTGGGGACATGGACACAGGGACAGCGACACCGGGACGGCGACACCACTGGGGACAGGGACACCGGGACAGGGACACCGCTGGGGACAGGGACACCGGGACAGGGACACCGGGACAGGGACATCGCTGGGGACAGGGACACAGGGACAGGGACACAGGGACAGGGACACCAGGACAGGGACACCGCTGGGGACAGCGACACCAGGACAGCGACACCAGGACAGCGACACCAGGACAGGGACACCAGGACAGGGACACCGCTGGGGACAGCGACACCAGGACAGGGACACTGCTGGGGACAGCGACACCGGGACAGCGACACCGGGACGGGGACACCGCTGGGGACAGAGCCCTGAGAAGGTGGCAAAGCCCTGGGGAGGTGACAAAGCCCTGCAAGGTGACAGCGCCTTGGGGAGGGGACAGTGCCCTGGGGAGGTGACAGAGCCCGGGATGGCGAAGTGCCACAGGAGGTGACAGCGCCCCGGGGAGGTGACAGCGCCCCGGGGAGGTGACAGCGCCCTGCCAGCCCCTCGCTCACCCCCTTCAGGCGCTGCTCCTCCAGGGCCCGCAGCTCGGCGCGCCTGTCCCGCTCCCGGTCGCGCTGTCGCAGCCGCTGGTTCTCCGCGTCCACCGCCCTCATCTCGGCCAGGAGCTGCTGCTTGCGCTGCTGCCGCTGCTGCCAGGCCTGGGGACAGCGCGGGGACACCGCGGGGACACCGATCCCGTCACCGCAGAGCCCCGCAAACCCCGCCTGCCCACGGGGATCCCGACTCCGTGGGACCCACATTGCCCTGCTATGGAACCCAATTCCATGGGATCCCAAACCTCCGGGATCTCCTTCATCAGGATCCCCATCCCCTGAAATCCCCATTCCCTGAAATCCCCACTCCCTGAAATTCCCATTCCCTGAAATCCCCATCCCCTGAAATCCCCATTCCCTGAAATCCCCATTCCCTGAAATCCCCACTCCCTGGGATTCCCCTGCTATAGATCCCAAACCCCTGGGATCCCAAACCTCTGGGATCTTCATCACAATCCCCATTCCCTGAAATCCCCACTTCCTGAAATCCCCACTCCCTGAAATCGCCATTCCCTGAAATCCCCATTCCCTGGGATCTCCCACTCCTTTGGATCCCCCATTCCCTGGGATTGCCCTGCTGTAGATCCCAATTCCATGGGATCCCAAACTTCCGGGATCTCCTTCATCAGGATCCCCATTTCCTGAAATCCCCACTCCCTGAAATTCCCATTCCCTGGGATCCCCCATTCCCTGGGATTCCCCTGCTATAGATCCCAAACCCCTGGGATCCCAAACCTCTGGGATCTCCTTCATCAGGATCCCCATCCCCTGAAATTCCCATTCCCTGAAATCCCCATTCCCTGGGATCCCCCATTTCCTGGGATTACCCTGCTGTAGATCCCAATTCCCTGGGATCCCCTTCCTATGGATCCCCATTCCCTGGCATCTCAAACCCCTGGGATCCCCATTCTCTGGGATCACCTTGCTACGGATCCAAATTCCGTGGGATCCCAAATCCCTGGGGTCTCCCTCGTCAGGATCCCCGTTCCCTAGAATCCCATTCCCCGGGATCCCAAATTCCTGAGATCCCCCTCATTCCCTGAAATCCCCATTCCCTGAAATCCCCAATCCCTGGAATCCCCATTCCCAGAAATCCCCATTTCCTGGGATCCCTCATTCCTTTAAATCTCCAATCCCTGGAATCCCCATTCCCTGGAATCCCCAATCCCTGGGATCCCAAATCTCTGGCATCCCAAATCCCTGGAATCACCATTCCCTGGGATCCCCAATCCCTGGAATCCCCATTCCCTGGGATCCCTCATTCCTTTAAATCCCCATTCCCTGGGATCCCCAATCCCTGGAATCCCTCATTCCTTTAAATCCCCATTCCCTGGGATCCCCATTCCCTGGGATCCCCAATCCCTGGAATCCCCAATCCCTGAAATCCCCATTCCCTGGGATCCCCAATCCCTGGGATCCCCAATCCCTGGAATCCCCATTCCCTGAAATCCCCAATCCCTGAAATCCCCATTCCCTGAAATCCCCATTCCCTGGGATCCCTCATTCCTTTAAATCCCCATTCCCTGGGATCCCAAATCCCTGAAATCCCCAATCCCTGGGATCCACAGCAGCTCCGTGTCCCCTTCCACTGATGCCACCACGTCCCCAAGGCCACCAGAGCCTTGATCCCGCCCTGCGCTGCCCCCAACCCTTCCGATCCGAATTCCCAAATTCCCAAATTCCCGCTGGGAATCTCCAACCTCCTGATCCTCCCTCTTCATCTGCTCCAGGTGCTCCAGGAACCTCTGGCCCTCCTGGAATTTCTGCTCGGCCCTCAGCGCCCGCTGCTCCTGGCGCTGCTCCATCTGCTGGAGCACCTCCCGCTGGTTGCTGGGAATTGGGGAAAGCATTCGGGAATTATTGGGGAATTCGGGAATTTGGGAACGTTCCGGTCCGGTTCCAGAATTGTGGAGTGCACGGGGCGGGAAAGGGAAAGGGGAAAGAGGGAGAAAGGGAAATGGAAATGGGGAAAAAGAAAAGGGGACAAGGAGGAAAAAAGGGAAAGGGGAAAGAGGGAGACAGGGAAACGGAAATGGGGAAAAAGAAAAGGGGAAAATGAGGAACAAAGGGAAAGAGGGAGAAGGGGAAAAGGGGAAAAGGAGAGGGAGAAAAGAAGGGAAAAGGGGAAAGGAGAAAGGAGAGAAAGGGAAACCGCAAAAAAAGGGAAAAGAAGGAAGAGAACGGGAAAGGAAAGGAAAGGAAAGGAAAGGAAAGGAAAGGAAAGGAAAGGAAAGGAAAGGAAAGGAAAGGAAAGGAAAGGAAAGGAAAGGAAAGGAAAGGAAAGGAAAGGAAAGGAAAGGAAAGGAAAGGAAAGGAAAGGAAAGGAAAGGAAAGGAAAGGAAAGGAAAGGAAAGGAAAGGAAAGGAAGTAAGAGGGAAAAAGAGAAAATGAAGAAGGGAAAAGGATGGGAAAGGGGAAAGACAAAAGCGGAAACAGAAAGGAAGGGAAAGGGAATAAAATGGGAAAAGGAAAAGGAGAAAGGGAAAAGGGAAGAGGAAAAAAGAATGAGGGAAGGGAGAAGAGATAAGAGGAAAGGGATAAGGAAAAAAGAGGAGAGGGAAGAGAAGGGAAAAGGGAAGAGGAAAAGGGAAGCGGGAAGCATGGACCTGATGAGCTCCTGCTAAAAAAGAGGAGAGGGAAAAGAAGGGAAAAGGGAAGAGGAAAAGGGAAGCGGGAAGCATGGACCTGATGAGCTCCTGCTAAAAAAGAGGAGAGGGAAAAGAAGGGAAAAGGGAAGAGGAAAAGGAAAAGGGAAGAGGAAAAGGGAAGAGGGAAAAGGAAAGAGGAAAAGGGAAAAGGAAAAGGGAAGCGCGGACCTGATGAGCTCCTGCTTCCTGCGGCGCTCCAGCTCCTCCTGCAGCTGCAGCTCCTTCTCCCGCTCGCTGTCCATGAGCCGCACCAGGCGCTGCTCCTCTGCCTGCAGCTCCCCCTGCAGCTGCCGCCGCTCCGCCAGCTGCCTGTCCAGGATGGAGCTGCAGCGGGCGGCCAGCAGGAGCTGTGGGACACGGGAGTGGAATTGGGAATGGAAAATGGGAATGGGAAATGGGAGCTCTGGAGCAGGCCGTTCTCCTGCCTGTCCAGGATGGAGCTGCAGTGAGCACTCAGCAGGAGCTGCGGGACACGGGAATGGGAATGGGAATGGGAATGGGAAATGGGAATGGGAATGGGAATGGGAATGGAAATGGGAATTGGAAATGGGAATGGAAATGGGAATGGGAAATGGGAATGGGAGCTCTGGAGCTTCTCCTGCCTGTCCAGGATGGAGCTGCAGCGAGTGCTCAGCAGGAGCTGCGGGACATGGGAATGCAAATGGGAAAGGGAAATGGGAATGGGAAATTGGAAAAGGGAAAAGGGAAATGAAGCTTCTGTTGCCTGTCCAGGATGGAGCTGCAGCGGGCGGCCAGCAGGAGCTGCGGGACACGGGAAATGGAAATGGAAATGGAAATGGGAGATGGGAGCTCTGGAGCAGCCTCTTCTCCTGCCTGACCAGGATGGAGCTGCAGTGAGCACTCAGCAGGAGCTGCGGGACATGGGAATGGGAATGGGAATGGAGATGGGAATGGGAAATGGGAATGGAAATGGGAAATGGGAGCCCTGGAGCTTCTCCTGCCTGTCCAGGATGGAGCTGCAGCGGGAGGCCAGCAGGAGCTGCGGGACACGGGAATGGAAATGGGAATGGGAAATGGGAATGGAAATGGGAATGGGAAATGGGAATGGAAATGGGAAATGGGAATGGGAAATGGGAATGGGAGCCCTGGAGCTTCTCCTGCCTGTCCAGGATGGAGCTGCAGCGGGTGCTCAGCAGGAGCTGCGGGACACGGGAATGGAAATGGGAATGGGAATGGGAAATGGGAAATGGGAAATGGAAAATGGGAATGGAAAAGGGAATGGGAATGGAAATGGGAGATGGGAAAGGGAAATGGGAATGGAAAAGGGAATGTGAATGGGAATGGGAATGGAAATGGGAGATGGAAAAGGGAAATGGGAATGGAAAAGGGAATGTGAATGGGAATGGGAATGGAAATGGGAGATGGAAAAAGGAAATGGAAATGGAAATGGGAATGGGAGTCCTGGAGCAGCCCCTTCTCCTGCTTGTCCAGGATGGAGCTGCTGCGGTGCGGGCGCTCTGCAGAGCTGCAGGACATGGGAATGGGAAATGGGAAATGGGAAATGGGAAAGAGGAAATGGAAAAGGGAAAAGAAATGGAGCTTCTCCTGCCTGACCAGGATGGAGCTGCAGTGAGCACTCAGCAGGAGCTGCGGGACACAGGAATGGAAATGGGAATGGGAAAGGGAAATTGGAAAAGGGAAAAGGGAAATGAAGCTTCTCCTGCCTGACCAGGATGGAGCTGCAGCGGGCGCTCAGCAGGAGCTGCGGGACATGGGAATGGGAAATGGGAATGGGAATGGAAATGGGAATGGGAAATGGGAAATGGGAAATGGAAATGGGAAATGGGAAATGGGAAAGGGAAATGGGAATGGAAAAGGGAATGGGAATGGAAATGGAAATGGGAAATGGGAAGGGAAATGGGAAAGAGGGAAAGGGAGCAGGGGAGGGTCCGGGCAGTACCGAGTTCAGCCGCCGCATCTCGTCCTCCTGCTCCAGCCTGAGCCCGGCCGCGCGCTCCCGCAGCTCCTCCTGCTCCCGCTCCAGCTGCGGGCCCAGCTCCGAGCGCGCCCGCGCCTCCCGCAGCTCCTCCCGGCGCCGCTCCGCGCTGCGGGCCCGGCTGCGCTCCTCCTGCGGGACGGGGACGTGCTGGGGACACTGCTGGGGACAGGGACACTGCTGGGGACACTGCGGGGGACACTGCGGGGACACTGCGGGACAGGGACATGCTGGGGACACTGCGGGACAGGGACACTGCTGGGGACACTGCGGGACAGGGACACTGCTGGGGACAGGGACACTGCTGGGGACACTGCTGGGGACACTGCTGGGGACAGGGACACTGCTGGGGACACTGCTGGGGACACTGCTGGGGACACCGCTGGGGACAGGGACATGCTGGGGACAGGGACACTGCTGGGGACATGCTGGGGACAGCGACACTGCTGGGGACAGTGACACTGCTGGGGACACTGCTGGGGACACTGCTGGGGACACTGCTGGGGACACTGCGGGACAGGGACACTGCTGGGGACAGCGACACTGCTGGGGACACTGCTGGGGAAAGGGACATTGCTGGGGACAGGGACACTGCTGGGGACACTGCTGGGGACACTGCTGGGGACACTGTGGGACAGCAACACTGCTGGGGACACTGCTGGGGACATTGCGGGACAGGGACACTGCTGGGGACAGGGACACTGCGGGACAGGGACACTGCTGGGGACACTGCTGGGGACAGGGATATTGTGGGACAGGGACACTGCGGGACAGGGACACTGCTGGGGACACCGCTGGGGACACTGCTGGGGACACTGCTGGGGACAGGGACACTGATGGGGACACTGCTGGGGACACTGCTGGGGACACTACTGGGGACACTGCGGGATGGGGACACTGCTGGGGACACTGCTGGGGACAGGGACACTGCGGGACACGGACATGCTGGGGACACTGCTGGGGACAGGGACATGCTGGGGACACTGCTGGGAACACTGCTGGGGACACTGCGGGACAGGGACACTGCTGGGGACAGGGACACTGTGGGACAGGGACACTGATGGGGACACTGCGGGACAGGGACACTGCTGGGGACACTGCCGGGCCTCCTGCATTGACAGGGAGACTCCTGGGGACATTCCTGGGGGACATTCCCAGGGACATTCCTTGGGGACGACCCCAGGGCCTCCTGGGGGGACAGTTCCAGGACATTCCAGGGTCCCCGGCACGAGGGGGGCGCGAAAAGCGGGATTGGGAAAGGGGGGGGTCAGGAAATTCGGGATGGTGAAAAGCGGGACCAGGAAAATCGGGATTGGGAAATTTGGGATTTCAGGAAAATCAGGCTCAGGGAATTTGGGATTTTGGGAAATTGGGGCTCGGGGAATGGGGAGATGCCCACAAAAGCCGCGTCCTGGCGGGATTTGAGGATCCGCAGCCGATCCCCGAGCTGCCGCCGCGGGGGCTGAGCCTCCTCCTGGATCCGCTGGAATTCCTCATTTCCAAGGATTAGCGAGGCCGGGGGCCGATCCCTGGGAATTCTGGGGGGCACAAACCAGGATCAGGGACATGGGGACAGCTCCTGTGTCCCCAAATCCCACCGGGGTCCCCAAATCCCCTCTGAGTCCCCCAAATTCCCAAAAATCCCTCAGGGTCCCCAAATCCTTTCTGGATCCCCAATTCCCGTGAGTTCCCAAATCCCTTCTGAGTCTCTGGGGGTCCCCAAATCCCCTCTGGGGGTCCCCAGATCCTCACACGAGCTCCCGGACCACGTCCTTGGTGAAGACCCGGATGGTTTTGGGTTTGTCCTGAGGCGCCGGGCCTGGGGCACTCCGCACGTCCCGGAGCTGCACGATGGGGCTGGAGGGGCCCGAAATCTGGGGGGGAAAAAGGGGTTGAGGTCCCCAAAATCTTCCCACAAATCCACCCTCTAAACCCCCACGAGATCATCCCAAAATCCCCCAAAAATCCCATAAAAATAATCCCAAAATCCCCTCAAAACCCCCAGAAAATCGCCCCCAAAATCACCCCAAAATCTTCCCACAAATCCACCCCCCAAATCCCCACAAGGTCATCCCAAAATCCCCCAAAATCTCATGGAAATATTCACAAAATCCCCCACAAAATCCCATAAAAATAATCACAAAATCTCCTCAAAACCCCCCATAAAATCACCCCCAAAATCTTCCCACAAATCCACCCCCCAAATCCCCACGAGATCATCCTAAAATCTCATGAAAATAATCACAAATTCCCCTCAAAAGCCCCGCACAGAACCACCCCCAAAACCACCCCGACATCCCCCAAATCCCTCAGAATCCCCCAAATCCCTCAGAACCCCCCACAAATTCCATCAAATTTTGGGGCGAGGTTTTGGGGCGAGAGACCTCCCCAACGCCCCAAAATTCCACCAGAATTCCTCCAAAGTTCCACCAAAATTCTTCCAAAATTCCACCAGAATTCCTCCAAAATTTCTCCAATATTCCTCCCAAATTCCACCAAAATTCCACCAAAATTCCTGCAGCCTCACCTTCCTTGCCCTCTCCCCCTTTTCCTCCTTGTCCCTGTCCCTGTCCCTGTCCCGCTGCTCGTCCCTGCCCAGCTCCGCGCTCCGCGCTCGCCGCAGCTGCTCCTGTGGGGACAAGGGGACATCGTGGGGACATCCTGGGGACATTTCCAGGGGACATTTCCAGGGATATTCCCGGGGACATCCAGGAAAATCAGGAGGAGGAAAATCGGGATGGGGAAAAATGGAATCGGGAAAAACAGGGCCCAAAAAGAAAAAGAGGGATTGGGAAAATCGGGATCAGAATAAAAGGGATTGGGAAAATCGGGATCAGAATAAAAGGGATTGGGAAAATTGGGATCAAAATAAAAGGGATTGGGAAAATCGGGATCAAAATGAAAGGGATTGGGGAAGAGGGGGATTGGGAAAAGCGAGTGGGAAATTTGTGGTCAGGAAAATTGGGATAAAAATAAAAGGGATTGGGAAAAGGGGGATCAAAAAGACAAAAAAGGGGATTGGGAAAATCGGGATCAAAAAGAAAAGAAGGGATTGGGAAAATCGGGATCAAAATGAAAGGGATTGGGGAAGAGGGGGATTGGGAAAAGCGAGCGGGAAGTTTGGGATCAGAAAAAATGGGGATCAGGAAATTTGGGATGGGGAAAAGCGGGATCAGGAAAAGGAGGAGGAGCGGGGATATCGAGATCGGGAAAATCGGAAGATTGGGATGGGGAAAATTGGGCTCAGGGAATTCGGGATGGGGGAAATTCGGGATCGGGAGAAAGCAGGACCAGGGAAATCGGGATTGGGAAATTTGGGATTTCAGGAAAATCGGGCTCAGGAAATTTGGGATTTCAGGAAATTGGGGCTCGGGGAATGGGGAGATGCCCACAAAAGCCGCGTCCTGGCGGGATTTGAGGATCCGCAGGGGATCCCCGAGCTGCCGCCGCGGGGGCTGAGCCTCCTCCTGGATCCGCTGGAATTCCTCATTTCCAATGATCAGCGAGGCCGGGGGCCGATCCCTGGGAATTCTGGGGGGCACAAACCAGGATCAGGGGAAAAATATCCCAGATTCTGGGGGGAAAGGCATGGATTTGAGGTAAAAAATACTTAAATTTTGGGGGGAAAAAATTTCAAATTTTGGGGGAAAAATCCCAGATTTGGAGGGAAATAATCGTGAATGTTGGGCGTAGTAAATCCCAAATTTTGGGGAAAATATCCCAGATTTAGGGGGAAAAGCCACCAGATTTTTGGCTAAAATCCAGTGGTTTGTTTTTCTTTAATCCTGAATTATCGGCCAAAAAAAAATCCTGAATTTGGGGGAAAATAATCCCAGATTTGGAGGGAAATAATCATGAATGTTGGGGGTAATAAATCCCAAATTTTGGGGAAAATATCCCAGATTTAGGGGGGGAAAGCCACCAGATTTTTGGCTAAAATAATCCTGGATTTTATAGGAAAAAATCACGGATAATTGGGGATAAAATGAGCGGATTTGGGGAGCCTCACATGAGCTCCCGGATCAGGTCCCTGGTGATGACCCGGATGGTTTTGGGTTTGTCCCGGAGCGAAGGCAGCGCTCCGGTGACATTGGTGACATTGGTGACATCGAGGAGCTGCACGATGGGGCTGGAGCGGCCCTCGGGCTGCGGGAAAGGACGGGGTGAGACCCCCAAAAATCCCCTCAAAATCTGCCCCAAAATTTCCTCCAAGTTGCCCCAAAATTCCCTCAAAGTTATTCCCGAAAATTCCCTCAAAATCCACCCAGAATTCCCTCAAAGTCCCCCCCAAAATATCCCATAAAAATCCACCCCAACTCAACTCTAAATCCCCAAAATCACCCATAATCGCCTCAAAACCACCCCAAATCCACTCCCACGCCACAATCTACCCAAAATCACCCCAAATCGCCCTGAACCAACTCAAAAATCCTCTAAAATCACCCCAAAACCCTTTTGAATTTCCCCAGCACCCCCAAAAACACCCCCGGGTGCCCAAACCCCTCACCCGGTGCCCAAATCCCCCAATCCCCAGCCCTGCCCGGTGCCCCCCGGTTCTCCTCCCGGTTCCATCCCGGTTCCCTCCCGGTTCCACCCCGGTTCCACCCCGGTTCCCCTCCCGGTTCCATCCCGGTGCTCCCCGTACCCCAAACCCCGCACCCGGTGCCCGAATCCCCCATCCCCAGCCCTGCCCGGTGCCCCCCGGTGTTCCCGGTTCTCCTCCCGGTTTCCCTCCCGGTTCTCCTCCCGGTTCCACCCCGGTTCCCTCCCGGTTCCATCCCGGTTCTCCTCCCGGTTCTCCCCGTGCCCCAAACCCCGCACCCGGTGCCCGAATCCCGCATCCCCAGCCCGGGGCCCCCCGGTTCTCCTCCCGATTCCCCCCGGTGCCCCCCGGTTCTCCTCCCGATTCCCTCCCGGTTCCAACCCGGTTCCATCCCGGTTCCCTCCCGGTTCCATCCCGGTTCTCCTCCCGGTTCCCTCACGGTTCCATCCCGGTGCTCCCCGTGCCCCAAACCCCGCACCCGGTGCCCGAATCCCGCATCCCCAGCCCTGCCCGGTGCCTCCCGGTTCCCTCCCGGTTCCCTCCCGGTTCTCCTCCCGGTTCCTTCCCGGTTCCCTCCCGGTTCCATCCCGGTTGTCCTCCCGGTTCCCTCCCGGTTCCATCCCGGTTCCCTCCCGGTTCCCTCCCGGTTCTCCTCCCGGTTCTCCTCCCGTTCTCCTCCCGGTTCCCTCCCGGTTCTCCTCCCGGTTCTCCTCCCGGTTCCAACCCGGTTCCCTCCCGGTTCCACCCCGGTTCCCTCCTGGTTCCAACCCGGTTCCCTCCCGGTTCCATCCCGTGCCCCAAACCCCGCACCCGGTGCCCGAATCCCGCATCCCCAGCCCTGCCCGGTGCCCGAATCCCCCTCCCCAGCCCTGCCCGGTGCCCGAATCCCCCTCCCCAGCCCTTCCCGGTGCTCCCCGGTGTCCCCGGTTCCCCTCCCGGTTCCCGACCCGCACCCCGCCGCTCCCCGGGCGGGCTCCGAGCCCCGGAGCCGCTGCGGAGCCTCCGCCGAGCGCCGGGGGGTTTGAGGGGGGCCCGGGAGCGCGGGGTGTCCCCGGCACGGAGGGAGGCGGATCCCGGGCGGGGGTGGATGTCGCGTGTCGCCATCGGCGGATGTCGCGATAGTCGCCGGGCCCGGCAGGGAGGGGAGCGGCCGCGGCTGTCGCGAGATGTCCCCAACTGCCCCCGGCGCGAGCGGCGCCGTCGCCAACGTCCCCAACAGCCCCGGGGCCGCGGGGGGACGGGGGGGGCTGGAGAGGACGGGGGGAGACCCCAAAATCTCCCCCCAAAGAATCTCATTAAAACTCCATAAAAATCCCCCCAAAAATCCCATTGAAACTCCATAAAAATCCCACCCAAAAATCCCATTGAAACTCCATAAAAATCCCCCCCAAAATCCCAATAAAACTCCATAAAAATACCCCCAAATCCTCCCCAAAATCCCATTGAAACTCCATAAAAACCTCCCAAAATCCTCCCAAAAATCCCATTAAAACTCCATAAAAATCCCCCCCCCCCCCAAATCCCATTAAAATGCCATAAAAATCCCCCCAAAATCCCATTAAAATCCCCCCAAATCCCTCTACATTTCCCCAAACCCCTCCCAAAATTAGGGTTAGAGTTTAGGGTTAGGATTATGGTTTGGATTAGGATTTTTAAACCACAAAGCCCAGGGCTCCAGGCACCCCACAGCTGCACACGGCATCCCAAGGGGAACACGAAATTGCCACCACCACTTTTCCATTGAAACCAGCTTTAACCCCAGCTGATTTTATTGCCTATGGTTAGGGTCAGGCTTTTGAAAACCACAAATCCCAGAGCTCCAGGCACCCTGCAGCTGCAAGAGGCATCCCAAGGAGAACACAAAATTGTCACCACACGCCTTCTTCCACAGCTTGTTCCATGGAACCAGCCATAGTCCTAGGCTGCATTTACTGCCTAGGGTTAGCTTTAGGGTTTAGGGTTAGGGTTTAGGATTAGGGTTTTTAAAACCACAAAGCCCCAAGCTTCAGGCACCCCGCAGCAGCAAGAGGCATCCCAAGGGGAACACAGAATTGCCACCACGTGCCTTCTTCCACAGCTTTTTCCTTGGAACCGGCCTTAGCCCACAAGGGCCACAGGACACTGCCATCAGGAACCTGGGCAGGTGAGTTTTGTTTACCTGGGAAAAGGCTGGTGTTGGTGTTCAGGGGCCTGTGGGCCAGAGTGGCCTCCTGAAATCGTGCATTGTGCAGGATGCCCCCCAGAGCCAAGCTGGCACCAGTGCCAACTCGGGCTGGTTTGACAGTGCCAAGTGGCTCCTGCAATCTGCCATCAGGAACCTGACACACAGGAGCATTACCAAGCGTTCCTTTATTCTCCCCAGCAGCACAAACACCGTGGGCAGAGGCATCTGCTCCCTGTCCCCGTTCACATCCTCATTCCCCTTGCTGTCCCTGTCCTCGTTCTTGTCCTGCTCCCTCACGGCCTCTTCATGGTGCTCTCGATGAAGGACTCCAGCACAAAGATGGTCTCATCCACCTGGTTCTCGCTGGCGTCGATCCTGGGGACACACAGGGATGGGCAGAACCCCCCGGGCCCCCAGTGCCATCCCCACCCCTGTTCCCATCCCCCTGGTCACAGACACCTTTTATCTTTCCCTTTCCTTGAGATTTTTTCTCTTTTATCGAATCCTTTCCTTAAGATTTTTTTCTCTTTATCTAATTATAATAGCATATTATATAATTGGTCACTGTCAGAGCCCCCCTGGTCACTGTCACAGCCCCCCCAGTCACTGTCACATCCCCCTGGTCACTGTCACAGCTCCCCCAGTCACTGTCACATCCCCCTGTGGTCACTGTCACACCCCCCCCTGGTCACTGTCACAGCCCCCTGGTCACTGTCACAGCCCCCCCGGTCACTGTCACAGCCCCCCAGTCACTGTCACAGCCCCCCCTGGTGACTGTCACAGCCCCATGGTCACTGTCACAACCCCCCCTGGTCACTGTCACAGCCCCCTGGTCACTGTCACAGCCCCCCCTGGTCACTGTCACAGCCCCCCCTGGTCATTGTCACAGCCCCCCCAGTCACTGTCACACACCCCCTGGTCACTGTCACAGCCCCCCCTGGTCACTGTCACAACCCCCCCTGGTCACTGTCACAGCCCCCCAGTCACTGTCACAGCCCCCCTGGTCACTGTCCCATCCCCCCTGGTCACTGTCACTGCCCCCCTGTGGTCACTGTCACAGCCCCCTGGTCACTGTCACAGCCCCCTGGTCACTGTCACAACCCCCCCTGGTCACTGTCACAGCCTCCCCTGGTCACTGTCACAGCCCCGTGGTCACTGTCACAGCCCCCCTGGTCACTGTCACAGCCCCCCCTGGTCACTGTCACAGCCCCCCAGTCACTGTCACAGCCCCCCTGGTCACTGTCACAGCCCCCCCCTGGGTCACTGTCACAGCCCCCCTGGTCACTGTCACAGCCCCCTGGTCGCTGTCACAGCCCCCCTGGTCACTGTCACAGCCCCCCCGGTCATTGTCACATCCCCCCCCGGTCACTGTCACACCCCCCTGGTCACTGTCACATCCCCCTGGTCACTGTCACATCCCCCTGGTCACTGTCACAACCCCCCTGGTCACTGTCACAGCCCCCTGGTCACTGTCACAGCCCCCCCAGTCACTGTCACACCCCCTGTGGTCACTGTCACAGCCTCCCTGGTCACTGTCACAGCCCCTGTGGTCACTGTCACAGCCCCCTGGTCACTGTCACAGCCCCTGGTCACTGTCACATCCCCCTGGTCACTGTCACAGCCCCCTGGTCACTGTCACATCCCCCTGGTCACTGTCACAGCCCCTCACTTGTTGACGTTGCGTTCAGGTTCTCCAGCTGCTGCCTCTCCGGCCCTGTGATCATCTCCTCCACCTCGTGCAGCTGCGCTGCCTCGGCGCCCGTGGCCTGCATGGAGGCCAGGATGGCCTCCACCCGCTGGGACTTCTCCAGGAGCCTCCTGGCAGGGGACAGGGACACGAGGGAGGGTGGCGGTGGCAGCGCTGTGCCCGCCGTGCCCGGCCACCCCCGGCCGCAGAGCTCACTTGTTCTCGCGCATCTCGTGCTGCCGACGCTCCATCAGGTTGGCCACGCTCTGGGGAAGGAACAGGAACAGGAACAGGTGAGAAGCCAGCTTGGATGTGCTGGGGAGCACTGGGGAACCCCGGGGGGGGACACGGGGACAGTCACTGCCACTGCTGTGGTGCCACAAGGGAGGGGGCTGTGACACCTGGACCTTGGAGCAAGGAAGGAGCTCCAGAAAGAACCAGGTGAGCCCCCAGCCCAGGTGTGCTGGGGCCACCAAGGGACCCTCCACTCCCAAAAACCCAATGGGGACACAGAGGATGGAGCTGCTGCCACCCCTGTGACACCTGGACCCTGGAGCAAGGAAGGAGCTTCAGAGGGACAGGAACCAGGTGAGCCCCCCAGCCCAGGTGTGCTGCCCCACTCCCAAAAACCCAACAGGGGACATGGGGACAGTCACTGCCAGCCCTGTGGTGCCACAAGGGACAGGGCTGTGACACCTGGACCTTGGAGCAAGGAAGGAGCTCCAGAGGGACAGGAAACCAGGTGAGCCCCCAGCCCAGGTGTACTGGGGCCACCAAGGGGCCCTACACTCCCAAAAACCCAATGGGGACACAGAGGATGGAGCTGCTGCCACCCCTGTGGCACCACAAGGGAGGGGACTGTGAAACCTGGGCCTTGGAGCAAGGAAGGAGCTCCAGAAAGAACCAGGTGAGCCCCCAGCCCAGGTGTGCTGCCCCACTCCCAAAAACCCAACAGGGGACACAGAGAGGACAGTGCTGCTGCCACCCCTGTGGCACCAGGAAGGAGGGGGCTGTGACACCTGGACCTGGCACTTCTGGGATGGTTCCCTGGAGCAGGGCCTGGATTCCCTGGCAATTCCTGCATGACAGACCAGGATCTGTGATCTTGGACAGACCAGGATCTGTGATCTTGGACTGACCAGGATCTGTGATCTTGGACAGACCAGGATGTGTGATCTTGGACAGACCAGGATCTGTGGTCTTGGACAGACCAGGATCTGTGATCTTGGACAGACCAGGGTCTGTGATCTTGGACAGACCAGGATCTGTGATCTTGGACAGACCAGGATCTGTGGTCTTGGACAGACCAGGATCTGTGATCTTGGACAGACCAGGATCTGTGATCTTGGGCAGACCAGGATCTGTGATCTTGGACAGACCAGGATCTGTGATCTTGGACAGACCAGGATCTGTGGTCTTGGACAGACCAGGATCTGTGATCTTGGACAGACCAGGATCTGTGATCTTGGACAGACCAGGATCTGTGACCTTGGACAGACCAGGATGTGTGATCTTGGGCAGACCAGGATCTGTGGTCCTTGGGATTCACCTTGTAGCATCTGTGGAGCAGCATCCGAGCAGCGGCCATCACGTTGACCGTGTACAGGTAGAAGGTGCGGGATGGAGCGTGGTCTGGGGTCTTGGGAATCTCCTGTGCAAGGGCAGAGGGATGGTGGGAACCCAATGGAAATGTCCCTGTGATCCCTGAGCCCAAATTCCAGGTGGGATCACTCAGAAATGCCCAAAACCTGGCCAGCTGTCACACCTGGGCAAATCCCTCACCTGCAAGGCCACCAGGTTCTCGGAGAGCATCCTGTAGAGCATGTCCTTGGCTTCCTTGGCCGGGATCATGGCAAAATCCTCCACCTGCTTCTGCTCCAGGTGCTTCTTGCGCAGGAGCAGCCGGAAAATCCTGGCACAGCGGGAGCCAAACCTGCCCAGGAGGGGTGGGATGAGAGGGAGGGATGTGGGGAAGGGGCTGGGGGAGCTCAGGATGGGGCTCCAGGTCCCCTTTGGTCACCTCTCCTCCACGATGGACTCCAGCGTGGCCGTGGCCAGCGACACCAGGGCCTTGTGCAGGTCTGGAGGGGTTGGGGTCAAGGAGAATTCCGCAAAAAATCCACCCAAAAAATCACCCAAAGTCACCCAAATCTGCCCAAAATCCCGGCCCCAAAATTCCCCTCAAATCATCCCAAAGTTCTCCACAAAATAGCCCCCAAAATCACTCCCAAAATCCCCTGAAAATCACCGAAAAATCCCCCAAATCACCCTAAATCAGCCCAAAATCCCCCCAAATCACCCCAAAGGATACTGACAGTGTAGGTGCCCCCTCCACTGTCCCCCGACTTCCCCACAAACTCCAACTGCAGGGAGAAAATATGGAATTTTACTTCAAATTTAGAGTGGGAAGAGTAAGAAGATTTCAGGGAAAAAATATCTTTAACTTATAATTACAACTTTTTACTTTATAACTTTTAACTTAAAATGATAACTTATAACTTCTGTTCAATAACTTTCAAAATCTTTAAGTATCTGTTAAAAACCTTCCTTAAACTCTCAGTAAAAAAAGTTTTAGCCCCAGACTGAGGAACAAGGGAGGAAAAATGGAATTTTTTACCGGATCATCGGCCAGGAGTGCCAGGTACTGGTCCAGCACCTGCTTCCCAATGTTGTACCCAGCTGGAAGAGACCTGAAAATCTAAAAAATATCAGATCAAAACAGGGAATGTCAAGGGATTCCAAGGGTTACCACTGCATGTTATCCTTTTTTTCTGTTTTGGTTAGGATTGGGGTTAAATGTGTAGAGAGGATAGGTGTTTATTAAATTTTATACGTAATATATCATATGCAAAGATTTCATACTGTTCTGAAAAGCAAACCAACGTGCCTTCCAACCCAGAAAAATCAGAAATTCTCAGAATTTGGGGTTTGCAGGGCTTGGGCAGGACCCACCTCGTTGGAGGAGAGGGGCTGAGTGTGGGAGGCCCCCGAGGCCGTGGTGACCTCGCTCATGCGCAGCATCGTCCGCACCACCTCGCTGCTGGTCTGCGCTGGGAAAAGAGGGAGTTAGGGAGGGAAAACTGGGAATTAGAGCAGGAATTAGAGGGGGAAAAGCAGGAATTAGAGTGGGAAAAGCAGGGATTAGAGTGGGAAAAGCAGGGATTAGAGTGGGAAAAGCAGGGATTAGAGCTGGAACAGCCCCAGGCTGGGAGCACAGACCTGGTCCATGCGGCTGGCCACGGCACTGACCAGAGCCTGGTCACGGAAGTGCTGATGGAAACGCTCCAGGTTGACCTGCCAGTAAATGCCATCATCTGGGGGAGCCTGGGGGGAAAAAGGACAAAAAATGAGGGGAAATGGGCAGGAAAAGAGAGGGAAAAGAGAGGGAAAAGAGAGGGAAATGGGGCAGGAAAATAGTCAGACATGGGCAGGGAGCTAAGGAACAGCAGCCACAAAACTGAGGGATGGGAGCCAGGAAAACGAGGAAAAAGAACCTCGAAAAATGAGGAAAAGAGCCAGGAAAAATGATGAAAAGGAGCCATAAAAATGAGGAAGAAGAGCCAGAGAAAGAACTTGCTGGTTTCCCCAGGAGATGTTTGGGAATACAGATGCCACCCTTGCCAGGAGGGCACCATCACCTCAGCACTGCCAGTACCTCTGAGCTTCCTCCCTCCTGCTTCTGCTTTTGGCTTTGTGCTCTCCCTCCTCTTCCTCGTCACAGGAATGTCTCCTCTTCCCTCTCCCTGTCAACCCCAAAAAGATATATAAACTATATATAAATTATAGTTAAAATATTTTTTAAATTTAAATTCTAATTTTTAAATAATTTTTTAAAAATTAAATTATAATTTTAAAAATTATTTTCTAAATTTAAAAATTTCATTTATACAGAATATAAACAAACAAATTCTACTTAATCCTAGCAGCCAACTGCCCAAAAATCCAAATTTCCCACCCCAAAATTGGTGTGTTTTGGGGTCTCACCGACGAGGCTGAGCCGAGGCACCACGTACATGTCCTTGTCAGCGATGGCCAGGGCAGGGCATGGTGGCACCTTGGCATTTGGGGGCGTCTCTGGGGCCGTGGGGCACCTCTGGATGAAGTGGGTGTCTGCCAGGCGCACAAAGGTGTTGGACACCTCCGTGTAATCCATGGTTTTCCCGTCTGGCTGGGAGGAGAGACACGGTGGGTGGGTCTGGGATGGTGCTGAGGCTTTGGAGAACGTGGTCACGGTGTGGTCATGGTGTCCTCACTGCCACGAGCACCCCCAGAGCCTCTGGCACACTCACAAACCCAAATCAACCCCTGGCTTTTAAGGAGCTGCCCACCATCAATGGTCTCCACGAGGCTGTCCAAGAGCAGATCCTGCATGTTCCTGAGGCTCAGGAGAACACAGGGACACCATGGCCACCACTGGAGCCCGGCTGAGAACACCCTACAGCGCCTCTGGTCCCATTCATCAACTAAACCCAACCCCAAATCCCATTTTCTTGAGCTTCCTTCCCACCTTCCATGGTCTTGGTGAGGTGATCGGCCACCTTGGCCACGGTGGAGCTCATGGGAAGATGCCCATGGAGCAGCAGCTCCCCATAGATCACCCTACAGTATCTCTGATCCCATTCCCCTTTCCCAAATCCCATTTTTTTGGGATGAAAGAGCTTCCTTCCCACCTTCCATGGTCTCGGTGAGGCGGTCGGCCACCCTGGCCACGGTGGAGCTCATGGGAAGATGCCCATGGAGCAGGAGTTTCCCATAGATCACCCTACAGTATCTCTGATCCCACTGACCACTCCCAAATCCCATTTTTTGGAGCTTCCTTCCCACCTTCCATGGTCTCAGTGAGATTGGCCACCCTGGCCACGGCGGCGCTCATAGGAAGATGCCCATGGAGCAGCAGCTCCTCCACCAGCAGCTCCCTACAGTGCCTCTGCTCCATTCCCCTCTCCCAAATCCCATTTTTTGGAGCTTCCTTCGCACCTTCCATGGTCTCGGTGAGGCGGTCGGCCACCCTGGCCACGGTGGAGCTCATGGGACCACCAGCAGTTCCTCTGGGTCCCCCATAGAACACCCTACAGTGCCTCTGATTCCATTCACACACCAACCCTGCTCCCAAATCCCAAACCCCATTTTTTGGAGCTTCCTTCGCACCTTCCATGGTCTCGGTGAGGCGGTCGGCCACCCTGGCCACGGCGGCGCTCATGGGCAGGTGTCCGTGGAGCAGCAGCTCCTCCACCAGCAGCTCTCCCGGGTCCCCGTAGAGCGCCTTGGCCGTGTAGATGTAGCGGGGGTAGCGCAGGAGGCGCAGCACGCGCCGGCGCCGCGCCTCGTACTCACCCAGCCCCGCGGGCTGCGCCTCGAAGCGCACCAGGTGGTGCTGGATCAGCACGCACAGCGCCTTCTTCACCTGGGGGGGACGGGGAGAATGGTTCAGAAATAAAAACGGGAATCGCAAAAAATCAACCGGGCGCTTTTAGTGGGAGTAACGCCGTGCCTGTCAATGGAATAATGGGAATAAACCATCCCTGTTAATGGGAATAATGGGAATAAACCCATCCCTGTTAATGGGAATAATGGGAATAAACCCATCCCTTTGAATGGGAATAAACCCATCCCTTTGAATGGGAATAATGGAACAAACCCATCCCTTTGAATGGGAATAATGGGAATAAACCCATCCCTTTGGATGGGAATAATGGGAATAAACCCATCCCTTTGGATGGGAATAATGGGAATAAACCCATCCCTTTGGATGGGAATAATGGGAATAAACCTGTCCTTTTAATGGGAATAATGGGAATAAACCCGTTCCTTTGGATGGGAATAATGGGAATAAACCCATCCTGTTAATGGGAATAATGGGAATAATGGGAATAAACCCATTCATTTGAATGGGAATAAACCTGTCCCTTTTAATGGAAATACTGGGAATTACCCCATTCCTTTTAATGGGAATAAACCTGTCCTTTTTAATGGGAATACTGGGAATAAACCCATCCCTTTTAATGGGAATAACCCATCCCTTTCTAATGGGAATACTGGGACTAAACCCATTCCTTTGAATGGGAATAAACCTGTCCCTTTTTAATGGGAATAATGGGAATAAACCCATTCCTTTGAATGGGAATAACCCCATGCCTTTTAATGGGAATACTCCCATCCCTTTTAATGGGAATAGTGGGAATTACCCCATTCCTTTAAATGGGAATAACCTCGTCCCTTTTAATGGGAATAAACCCATCCCTTTTTAATGGGAATTACCCCATGCCTGTGAATGGAAATAATGGGAATAAACCCACCCATTCTAACGGTAATAATGGGAATAACCCCGTGCTTTCTAATGGGAATAATTGGAATTACCCTGTCCCTTTTCATGGGAGTTACCATGTCCCTTTTCATGGGAATAACCCCGTCCCTTTTTACTGGGAACTATCCTGCCCCTTTTAATGGGAATAAACCCATATTAACTTCAAATTAATTTTAAATTCATGTTAATTTCAAAAAACTTCATATTACTATCATATTAGTTTTGTATAATTTCAAATGGTTTCCCGTTAATTTCAAACAACATGAGATCATTTCGATATCCAAATCCCGGCCCGTACCTGATCCGGGAGCAGCCCCGTGTCCCCCACCAGCAGCCGCAGCGGCCGCGGGCCCGTCCGGAGCAGGGAATTCCCGACTTTTTTCCACGATTTCCCCGAAATGCTCCCGCAGCAGGAGCGAGCAGAGCCGGAGCTCGGCCTGGGTCATCGCGGCGGCTCCGCAATCCCGGGAACGGAACGGGAGGAAGGAAAGAACGAACGGCTGGATGGATGGAGAGAGGGGACAGAGGCTGACCCCGCTGCAGATCCCCTCCCGGGGGAGGATCAGCGCTGTCCCCGCGGTGCCCGTGTCCCCCCAGCTGGGATTTCCCCCGTCCCGGTGTCCCGGTGTCCGCCCCGCTCTCACCACCAGGCCCGGCCTAGGCCGCCATCACCGCCGCCATGACAACGGCGCCGTGCTGCCTCCACTTCCTGTTACGTCACTTCCGCTGCCGCTACCCGGCATCGCCGGCTCCCAATGGGAGGCTCCCACCAGGGGGCGCCACCCCGCTGTCCGCCCTTGCGGGGCCGCTCTATCCGCGGGGCCGCGCTTTGCAGGCTGGGCGCGGAGCAGACGAGCTGGCCGGAAGTGCGGGGCCGCTCTGGCCCGCGCTCGCTGCTCTGGGAGGAGTGACGGCAGCGGCGGCTGTGAGGGAAGATGGCGGAGGCGGCGGCGGCGGTGCAGCAGCACCGGTTCTTTTGCCACAGCTGCAAGGGCGAGGTCAGCCCCAAGCTGCCGGTGAGCCCCGGGAAGGGAGGGTCGGAGAGGGGGAGCCCCGAGCGGGGAGGGCCGGGGGGAGAGCCCCGATCAGCCCGGGCGGGGGGTAGGGACAGCGGTGATCCCCCAATGGCTCCCCGGGCCCCTGAGGGAGGGGTGACCTCCAGCCCCCGGAGTTGTTCCCACATGGAGCGGGAGATCCCCCAAAATCTGGAAAGGGACTGGAGGAATGTCCTGTTCCTGATGGGAACGGATCATTCCGTAACCCTCGTTCCATTCTCATCCTGCTCCTCCGGCAGAGAGGGAATTGTCCAGTACTGCTGAATGATCCCAGGGAAAATGCTGGGAATTATCCCATGGAAAATGCAGGGAATTATCCCAGTCCCTGGGAACAATCCCTGGAAATATCCCAAGGGAAATCCAGAGAATTATCCCAGAGAAAATCCAGGGAGTCGTCCCAGTTCCTGGGATAATTCCTGGAAATATCCCAGGGAAAATGCAGGGAATTATCCCATGGAAAATCCAGGGAATTATCCCAGTTCCTGGAAATATCCCAAGGAAAATGCAGGGGATTTTCCCACTGAAAAGGCAGGAAACTGTCCCAGTTCCAGGGAATAATTCCTGGAAACATCCCAGGGAAAATGCAGGGAATGATCCCAGGGAAAATGCAGGGAATTATCCCAGGGAAAATCGAGGGAATTTTCCCAGTTCCAGGGAATAATCCCTGGAAATATCCCAGGGAAAATCCGGGGAATCTGCAGGATCCCACCCACCATCTGTTCCCCTTTTCCCTCCCTGCAGAGATTTTTAGCCCAAATTCCATTTTTATCTCTCTCCAGCTACTGGGTGGCAAGCTGAGACTTTCCAGATGGGCTCCACGAGCAAAAAATAGTCCAAAAATAAAAATATTCCAAAAATAAGAATATCCCAAAGCTCCCAGGGATGCAGCAGCATCCCACCTGCTGCTGGGGATGGGAAAATTTGATAAATTTGATCCAACCCCCCCCCAAAAAAAATTCTGACTCAAAACTCAAAAGTCTGCTCCAGGA
>JBBFKN010000200.1:0-82784 GCA_039654755.1 Calcarius lapponicus
TTCACCCTCGTTCCTTGGTTTGTGACATCGCCAGAGCACAGGAATATCTTTGTGAGCCACCTTGTCTAAAAAGGAAAGGGAGATACTCTTACTTTTCTTCTATATTAAGACTTTTAAAAATAATCTGTGGCAAAGACAGGGATGTTTCAAGGGACTGGCTCTGCTTTTATTGCCTGGCTGTGAAGAATATTGATTTGAGGTCATTTTGCATAGCGTTGTTATCCATCACCATAAACATCTGCAGAGCACAGAACAACCCCCCTCTGGCCAGGAGGAATTCTGAGGTGCATTCCCTCATTCTGCCCCTTTTCCAGAGCCTCCAAATAAGGGGGAACTCTGCTTGGTGGTTTAAAAATCTGGGTCTAATATTTGTGAAATGCCTGTGTAGTTAAAATTCACTTTTACTGTATTTGCATAGCAGAAGTGGAATTAATTTGACAGATTCCGCTGCTGCTGCTTTTAAATATGGCAGAAAACTTCAAATTTCCTGCTCACTTTTATGCCAAGTACCCAGTGAAGTCAGGAACTGAGACTTGCACTTCAGTTATTGATTGATGGGATTTTTTCCCCCTTTTCATTTTATACATTAAATGCACAGGCATGGCCCATAAAGCTGTGTTAATGGCCAAAAAAAAAGGGAAATGTGTCAGGTAATGTACTTGGAGCACCTCATTCCATTTGGATATGCCTGGGACTCGTCTCCATTGGATTTTCATCATGAAACCCATGATTTTGTTTTTAAATTACTTGGAGGCTTAAATCCAGCCTAGACACTTGGTGTCTTTGCTCTGTGGAGTATTTTGAAGAGAAAAGCTCCTGTTTCAGGAATTCTGCTCCGGGTGAAATGGTGGCTCCAGATTCTCCTTTATTCTGCCCCATCCCTGAGCTGAAGGGGCTTTGGGGTGATTTCTCCTCTGCTGATTTCCATGCGAGTTCTTCCTCTGTTCCACCCTGGGAGTTAAAACTCCCACATCAGGGACTAAAATATTGTTAAATAGGAATAAAGATCTGCTGATATCTCCAACACAAACAACTGCTCCCCCACAGTACACAACAATTCGTGGTATTTGTTGTGTGCAATATTCTCTCTTCGCAGATCCTTCTGTTCCAAGTTTTGGGGATGTCAGCTTGCAGGGAAGAAGAGCTGCCTTAATTGATGTGATGTTCTCTCCAAGACTATTGTTTACCACAGAGGAATACTCCTGCTTTGCAAGGGTTTGACTCTTTTGTTGATTTTTCTGGAGAAGACGGGTGGGATATAAAAACTGTTTATAAAATTGTGTCAATAGCAGCTTGGGAACTTATTCTGGACGCTCCAAAGGACATTTGTACAAGGTGACAGGGACACCTCCCACTGTCCCAGGGTGCTCCAGCCCGGCCTTGACATTCCCAGGGATGGGGCAGAAATTCCTCCCCAAAATTCCATTTACACATCCCCTCTGCAGGCCTGAAACCATCACCCTTGTCCTGCCACCATCTGCCCATGCAAATAAAAATAAAGATATTGTGAAACCCTGCTTTGTTCTCTTCTGGAGTCGCTGTTCTCGGGACAAGCTCACAGAGATTTAATCTCGAAAAGTTGCCATAATAAAACTATAGCCCATTTAATAATTAATAATATAGTATATTATTATTATAATTATATATGGAGGCAGGGATATTATGTTATATTATGTTATGTTATGTTATATGTTATGTTATGTTATGTTATATGTTATATTATATATTATGTTATGTTATGTTATATGTTATGTTATATGTTATATTATGTTATATTATGTTATATTATGTTATATTATGTTATGTTATGTGATATGTTATGTTATGTGATATATTATATTATATTATATTATATTATATTATATTATATTATATTATATTATATTATATTATATTATATTATATTATATTATATTATATTATATTATATTATATTATATTATATTATATTATATTATGTTATGTTATGTTATGTTATATTCAATACATATATAATACAATAGCAATTAGTAGTGATGCTATGATAATAAACAGCAACATGACACCAGTCAGCAATAACAATTTCCTTACTCCCCTGCTGGCTCGCTCCCCAGACAAAGCCCTTTCACCCCCGCCCCGCCCGGCGCGCAGCAGCGCGGCACTATTTCCCGCGGCGGAGGGATCTGTGGCCGTGTCGGCGCAGGGATCGGGGCGCTGCGGTCCGTCAGTCAGCGCCGTCAGGCGGCGCCGGGACGCGGCGGGCGCAGCGCTGAGCGGAGCGGCCACGCCGGGCTCGGCTCCCGCGCCCTCCCCGCGCCCGCAGCCCCGGCCGCCGCTCCCTCCCTCCCTCCCGCCGGTGCGATGCTGCTGCCGCTCGCCGTGCTGCCCTGCGCCTTCGTCCTGCTGCGGGCCGCAGGTACGGCGGGCCGGGGGCGCGCCGCGAACAATGGGCTCGGGCGGACCCCCGCGCTGCGGGGGCTCGGCGGGGCCGCGCGGTGGCGGAGAGCGCAGGAGGAGGAGGAGGAGGAGGAGGGTGCCGGACCGTGCCGGGCAGGGCTGGGCTGGGCTCCCCCGGGGCCGGGCTCGGTGCGCGGGGGGGCGCAGACAATGGGCGCGGAGGGGATGCTGCGTGCGGGGTCGCGGCGGGCTCGGGGATGCTCCCGCGGCCGCCGCCCTCCGCCGCCCGCCGGGGCACGGACGCGGCCAGGGAGGGAGCCAGGGATGCGATCGCCGTGGAGCGGCTGGAATAATGAAAGGAGAAGGAGGACAGCAGAGGGAAAAAAAAAAAAAAAAAGCAAAGAAAAAGGAGGGGCGCGGGGCGCTGCCGTTGTGGAGCGGCCCCGGGCGCGAGCGCCGGTGCGGTGGCCCCGCCGTGGCCGCTCGGCAGCCGCCGGTGACCGCCCGGGTCGCCACCGCCCCGGCTCCGGGAGCGGCAGGTGGGCTGGGAGCGGCGGGATGGAGCGGCCACACCTGCGCCGGCCCCGCCCCAGCCAGCATCCCTGCTCCGGGCTGCATCCCCGTGCGGTGCATCCCCGCTCCGGGCTGCATCCCCGTGCGGTGCATCCCTGCTCCGGGCTGCATCCCCGTGCGGTGCATCCCTGCTCCGGGCTGCATCCCCGTGCTGTCCATCCCCGCTCCGAGCCGCATCCTCGCTCCGAGCTCTATCCCCGTGCGCTCCCTCCCTGCTCCGAGCCGCATCCCTGTGCTATCCATCTATCCGTCCGGTCCCGTCTGTCCCTCCTCCCCGGCGCTGTCCGTGCCGGCGCTCCCCGGGGAGCGCTCCCGAGCCGCGCTGCGCTCCGCCGGTGTGTGTTCCCTGTCCCGTGCTGTCCCGTGCTCCCCAGCCCTTGTCCCCGTCCCTGGGGAGCCTCCCGGGCTGGCGGTGCCATCGCCCCCTCGCCGCTGTCCCCCGCGCTTGGCTGCGCTCCGGGATTTTCCCGGCGCCGTGTCCGTGTCCCCGCGCTCCCCGGAGCTGTCGGTGTGTCTGTCCTCGCCGTGTTCCATCCCTGCCTCCTCCCCGCGCTGAGGATTTTTATCTCCTTAAGCAGTCACCGCCGCTGGGGCTCTGTCTGCGCTGGTGACAGTGGCTGTCGCGGTGGCAGTGGTGACAGTGCCACCAGTGTCCCCAGGGCTGCTGCCAAGCCCGAGCCACCTGTTTAACATCAGCACAGCACCCTGAGCCCTGCCCGGCTCTCCGTTCAGCCTCTGTTTAATTAAAATAAATAATAAGAGTGTTTGTGAGGGGGTCTGCGCATGGCGGGGGGGGTCGCGCTCCCGTTCCAGCCGCTCCTGCCCTGCCCAGCTCCGCATCCTGCCCGGCCACACCCTCCCATCCCCGAGCATCCCCGACCATCCCCGAGCATCCCCGCCGCCTTTCTCGGCTGGGGAGGCCACAATAAAGCGCCTCGCTTCGGGGTTTTTTGGTTCTTTTTTTTTTTTTTTCCCCAGGAGAAATAAATGGGAGTAAGCGAAAGAAAAATTATCTGCATATCATCTGTTGCCCCACTCGAATACATGTTTATCCAATAATAATAATTATGAATATGGAGACTGCCTAGGGAGCTGCACAGCTGGATCTGTTAAATCAGCACAAAATGGAGAACACAAAAACCAAATAAAATATTAAAAAGCTAGAACAAAGCAGCAGCAGTGTTTATGGGGAAAGCAGCACCAAGCACATCCAGCTCTGCTTTCCACCCTAAAGGATGCTCTGGTTCTGTTCCTTCTTTTTTTCCCCACTCTGTGATGGGGGAGAAGGAATTTTGCTTTGAAAGCCGTGGGGATGTCAGTGCAAGAGGGTGTTTTATTTATTTTTATTTATTTTCTGATTGTGCTGCTAAAAAAACCTTTAAGCCTAAACGTAAGAGGAGGCAAGAGGGAGATATTCATCAGTGAGGAACCCCTGAGGAAACTGTTGTGTGAGCACAGTTGTGGGGTGGGCTCACAACCAAACCGTGCCTTTTATGGCTTTTAGGATAATTCCACATTTCGTGTGTACCCCCGTGGCCTGTGATAGTGAGGATTTATTTTATTTAGTCTGCTGTAAAATTAAGACATTCTCTGATAATGTAGAAGCTGATTTATAGACAGAGCAGATGGCTCCTCTCCTTTCATGTGCATCCTGAGAACTGTGGTTTCCTAAAGAATAGAGAGGATTTTGTATCAACTTTGTCCCCTTGACACGTGAACTTGAAAATTCCCAAACTGACTCTTGGTCTTGGACTGGGTTTGGGTTTTTTTTTGGGGGGGGTGTTTTTAGCGTGTGGGTTTTGTCAGAGGTTTTCTTAAGGACATTTCAAATGAGTAACTCCACAACCACCCGGTTTTTAAGTGTTAAACGTTGTGGCTGCTCTCCAGGCTGAAAGTGCCTTCACTTTTCCTGGCTGGGCTCCAGAAATGTATTTTAAGGATAACTGCTCTGCCGTCGGGTGCGGGCGCTGGGTGCAGAATGCCGGGGGGGTTTTTTGATGGTTTTCCTGTTTGTTTGGGGTGGGAGGGCGATGCCATGGCTTTCCTGCACGGGCTGCCAGGGAAGCAGAACCAATTGCTGGGGGAGCAGGAGGAGGAGGGGATCCTGCATCTGCTGCCATCAGTCTGCGAGGAGCAGAGGGATGGCTGGGGAGGAGACAAAGCCCAGTTTATTTCCTCATTTCAGAGGCCATCCTGCGGTTTTCCTCGTTGTTTTCTACACCTGGTGGTAGAAAAGAGGCACATTTCTGGGGGTTCTTGGTGTGTTTCTAGGGTGCTTTTGGAAGCATCGTTTTTGCAGTGTGTTCAACGTGAGATGGGCATTATGAACTTGCCCAAATGCCTCTGCAGGCAGCCTGGGAGGAGCTGTTTCCCCCGGAATTGTGTCTATGCAGGGAATTCTGAGAAAGCTTCAAGGATCTGATGCTACCAGGGCAGTGTTGTCCAGGTGCTCTGTAACGAGGGTGTTGATTTCTTTGTTTGTTTCCCAATTCTCTCCTTTCCCACGGATGTGAAACAAGCGAACCCACTCACTCGCTTGTAAATACTCTCTTTGAAAACGACAAGGAAACAGAATTGTGTTTTCCTTGCTGTTTATAAACTGGGAGAATGGGAATAACTGGGCTGAGGGTGTGTCTGGCAGGGAACTACGGCTCCCAGCAGCTCCTCTCTCCTGGATGGTTCCTTTGCGCATGTTTTGTAGGAATTAATGGGATAAAAAAAAAAAAAAAGAAAGAAAAGAGCCACCAGGCAAATAGACTTTGAGCCATCCAAATCACAGGAGCAAATGTGAAGGTCAGCTCTGGGCTGGCTGTGGCTCCTTTTGTTGAGGAAAACACATTAGCATGGAGCAAAGGGCTGGCTGTGCACAGGGATGGAAATGAGCAGGGCTTGGCAGCAGGGCCCTTCTGGGTTCCTGGTGGGGAAATGCAGCTGCTCATTAGCAACGATGCCTTTTGAAGTGACCCAGAGCCAAACGGCAGCTCCTGCTCCTGCCTGCCTCTGGGACGGGCTCTGGCAGCCTCTGCAGGGAGGGTTCCATCGGGGTTTGGGTTTGGGATGGAGGGAAACAGGTCAGAACCAAGGATGGAATTGAGATTAACATAAATGTATGGCTTTAAATGCAGTGCTTTGCACTGTATTGATGGGAAAGCAGATAATCCCTCTCCATAGGGTGGGTGATGCAGATTCCAGACCTTCCCAGGAGAAATGACACACACAGGATGGAGTCACCATCCCTGGAAGCGCCCAGAAATGGCACTTGGGGCAGGGTTTGATGCTGAACACGGTGCTGCTGCAGGGTTGACAATGACACTTGATGATTCTCTGGTTGCACAAAAAGCAATTTCAGGAGGAATTTCCTCACGGGAAGGGTGAAACCTGGGCAGGGCTGCCCTGGGAGCTTTGGATTCCCCATCCCTGAGGTGTCCAAGGAATTTCTGGACAAGGTGGGGGCTGCTCACAGCTTTGACTCTTTGGAGGGCTTGGGGGGCTTTTCCAGCCTCAGTGGCTCTGATTCCATGGCAAACCTTGTGCCACAACACCTCGGGCTGTCCAAGGATCTGATGCTACCAGGGCAGTGTTTTCCAGGTGCTCTGTAACGAGGGTGTTGATTTCTTTGTTTATTTCCCAATTCTTTCCCACGGATGTGAAATGCGATGTGAAACAAGCGAAGCCGCTCGCTTGTAAATATGGAACTTTGAAAACGACAAGGAAACAGAATTTGTTTTCCTTGCTGTTTATAAACTGGGGAAATGGGAATTACAGGGCTCCCAGGGCAGGACTCCCCCACCAAGGGAGGTGCTGACATCTTTTAAAATACCCAAAACCACCTGAAAACTTCCCCAGAGCATTTGTTTGGACCCTGTTACAGCTTTGGCTTCTGAGGTCGCTTTTGACCCAAGAATTTGTGTACTGGAGGTGCCTCAGCTAAATTCTGACTGGGACAAATGTGGGGCATCAGCAGCCTCAGCCCAGCTGCCGGAAAAGCTGATTTTTGGGGAACAGCACACAATGGGAGGTTTATCCTGCACAGCAAGTGCAAATTGCTTTAAGATTCCTCTGAAGAAGCAGCAGCAGCAGCTGTGGGGTAGAGTCACATAGAGCTGTGCTTAAGAGCAGGGGGAGTTATCTGAATTCTTCAACGTGAATAATAATTGGGATGGAGAGCTGGTGCTGGCAGCAGAAATCACAGAGCAGGAGCAAGATAAAAATTGTGCTTGTGCCTGAAGATGAATGTCTCCGCTTGGCTCTGCAGAAACGGAGCTGGGCTTGGGAAATGGGGGCATTTCCAGGAGTCTGTGTTTGCTCTGTGGTTGCTCAGGGTGGGTTCAGGGCTCCTGCCCTGCCCAGGGATGGAAGCACCAAAGGTCCCAGGGGAGTTCAGGGGATGGAGAGACCAAAGGTCTGTCAGAGCCTGAGTGCCCCCAGGTAAATTCAGGCTGAAATCCAGCTCAGAGAGGGGACAGAGGGGACAGAGGCCTTGATCCCAGAGCCATTCCTGCTGCTCTGGCCTGGGCAGGGCCATATCCCAGCCCTGATGCAGGGAAATCCATTTGGGGCTGCAGGCAGTAACGGGATCTGTGTCAGGGCTGATCCATCCTCTATTTTCATCCAGATCTTGTGACAGGACAGATGCAGGGGGAGTTGGGAAAATGGGAGTTGGCTGGTTCAGTACATCCTGGGAAGAATAACGTGGAAAAATATTTGGGAAGTCCATTGAAACGGTCAATTTCTTAAAATGGGGAGCAGATTTGATTTATTTTGAGTTAAAACAAATGTCCATCACTTCACCAGGGCATCATTGGCCAGGACAAAATCCATTTAAAGAAACTCTTGACTGCTTGAATTGTTGCAGAATTGTCAATCTCATCATGTTTTGAACAGAAATATTTATATTTTCTTTCTAGCTGAGTTTTTAAGACTGGTACGACCATTGGGTAAATCAGGGTGGGTACTTTGCACAATTGGCTGTTAAAATCAGGCAAGTCAGGTTCATTCTCTGAAAATCCACCTGCTCCTGACTGCTGAGGCCACATTTGGAGTGTGGGGTCCAATTCTGGAGCACAACCAGTGGATTTACTGCAGAGGGACTGGAGGAGCATCCTTGGTGTGAGAAGAGGCCGAGGCTGCAGAGAAAGGCTCCGGGGGATGTGGATAAATCCCTGCTGGGAAGGAGTGAACACTGCCAGCATCTCCCAGCAACAGAGCAAACTGGAATACAGCAAATCCTCTCTGCACATATGAAAACACACCAAAATCCCTCTTTTTTAAAATTTTTTAATTTTTTTTTTATTTTTTGTTGGATGAATCCTGGACCAAGTTGAGGGGAGAAATTGTGGATTCTCCATCCATGGACCTTCAGAACACACCTGGCCAGACCCCTGGTGACCTCCTGCCTTTGAGAACCTCAAGATGTTCCTTCCAACCTCAATTATTCTGTGATTTTCCTGCCTGTGCTCTTATAAAAACAGTTACAACAGAAGCTTATTTGAATATTTAATTCACTTTTCCTTCTTTGTTTATGTTCATGACATTTATCACCCTTGAATCTTTAGGATGAGCAAGAATGTTAATTGTTTGTTGCTGGTTTGTGGTTAATTGTAATTTACCACATTGATTCACTTGGAATATGACTGCAAAGACATGAATGTGAGTGTGTAAATCTGGTACAGAAATGGGGAATTGTGTGAAATGAAGGGTTAGAGGAAGAAATGAGCCAGGTAACATCCAGGCCACGTTTTTGGGCAGAGCTTGGTCAGAATCAGTGAAATTCAAGGTCCTTTCCAGAGGAGAGCCCTGGCTGAGCTGTGGAACTGAGCAGGTGATAAATGATGAAATAAAGTGATGAAGATTTTAGACCATGGAAATAGAAAATTGTTGCCTCCATATTTGAATGGGCTTTCCCAGATGTTTCATATCTCTTGTCCCAAAAGCAACTGCATAAAAATACTTCAAATGTTACTACAACTGCAATATATTCCTGCAGAACTTAGTTAATTGTCCCTGAAATCAAACTGTAGGATTGTCAATGTCCTTGTTTTATGGGGAAAAAACCCTAAAACTTTATTTGTAAAGTGCATTTCTTTTTACAGTGAAGACTGATGTGCATTGAGCATTCAAAAATTGAAATCCCATTTTTTTTCCCAGCACCTTCTTATGTGGGATATTCAGGGCTGGGTTTGAATAAAACCAAAAGAGGAGCAGCCAGATTGGTGGTGTTGGCACAATATTGGCACACTGGGCTCTAATGCTGGCATTACTGAACATTTTAAAATAGGAGCAGCCAGATTGGTGGTGTTGGCACAGTATTGGCAAGCTGGGCTCTAATAATGGCATTATTGCATATTTTAAAAGAGGAGCAGCCAGATTGGTGGTGTTGGCACAGTATTGGCACACTGGGCTCTGATCTGTGGCATTATTGCACAATTTAAAAGAGGAGCAGCCACTTTGGAGGTGTTGGCACAATATTGGCACACTGGGCTCTAATCTGTGGCATTATTGCACAATTTAAAATAGGAGCAGCCACTTTGGAGGTGTTGGCACAGTATTGGCACACTGGGCTCTAATAATGGCATTATTGCACAATTTAAAATAGGAACAGCCAGATTGGTGGTGTTGGCACAAAATTGGCAAACTGGGCTCTAATAATGGCATTATTGCACAATTTAAAATAGGAGCAGCCAGATTGGTGGTGTTGGCACAATATTGGCACACTGGGCTCTAATCTGTGGCATTATTGCACAATTTAAAATAGGAGCAGCCACTTTGGAGGTGTTGGCACAGTATTGGCAAGCTGGGCTCTAATCTGTGGCGTTATTGCACAATTTAAAGTAGGAACAGCCAGATTGGTGGTGTTGGCACAGTATTGGCAAACTGGGCTCTAATAATGGCATTATTGCATATTTTAAAATAGGAGCAGCCACTTTGGAGGTGTTGGCACAGTATTGGCAAGCTGGGCTCTAATAATGGCATTATTGCACAATTTAAAATAGGAACAACCAGATTGGTGGTGTTGGCACAAAATTGGCAAACTGGGCTCTAATAATGGCATTATTGCATATTTTAAAAGAGGAGCAGCCAGATTGGTGGCGTTGGCACAAAACTGGCAAACTGGGCTCTAATCTGTGGCATTATTGCACAGTTTAAAGTAGGAACAGCCAGATTGGTGGTGTTGGCACACTGGGCTCTGATCTGTGGCATTACTGCACAATTTGAAATAAACACAGCAGGGATTGAGGGCAGCTCGGGCTGGGGATGCTCGTGGTGGTTCCTCAGAGCCCAGCCTGTCCTTGCATGTTAATCACCCTCTCAAAGGAGCTCTGGTGTGCATTGTGCAGGCTCTGGGAGTGTGGTGCTCAAAAGGGTTTTTATTCCATTCAAGTGGAGGGGCTGAGAGCAGCAGAGCCCGGGCAGTGGCTGGGGAAGGGCAGCTCTGCCCTGCCAGATGGGCACAAAATACTCAAATATTCACCCCCAGGTCTCCCTCAGGCAGCTGGGGGGTAAAATTAAATATTGGCCTGTTCTTCTGTGGGTTTTGCCTTTTGGGATCTCAGCAGGCCAAGCTTGAGGCCATGATCCCGTTGGGAAATTTGGAGGGGGTAAAAGTTGGGGAAATGGCACATTTGTGAGTTTGGAATAATAGGATTTCTTCCAGGTAAAGAATGGGGAAATCTCAGTTGTGTGAGTTTGGGAATAACAGGATTTCTCCCAGGTAAAGAATGGGGTAATTGAGTTTGGGAATAACAGGATTTCTCCCAGGTAAAGAATGGGGAAATTGAGTTTGGGAATAACAGGATTTGTCCCAGGTAAAGAATGGGGAAATTCAGATTGTGTGAGTTTGGGAGCAACAGGATTTCTCCCAGATAAGGGTTATGGAAATCTCAGATTGTATGGGTTTGGAAATAACAGGATTTCTCCCAGGTAAAGGGTGGGGAAATCTCAGTTGTGTGAGTTTGGGAATAACAGGATTTCTCCCAGGTAAAGAATGGGGAAATAGCAGATTTGTGAGTTTGGGAATAACAGGATTTCTCCCAGGTAAAGAATGGGGAAATTACAGATTTTTGAGTTTGGGAATAACAGGGTTTCTCCATGGTAAAGGTTATGGAAATCTCAGTTCTGTGAGTTTGGGAATAACAGGATTTCTCCCAGATAAAGGTTGGGGCAATCTCAGATTGTTTGAGTTTGGAATAACAGGATTTCTCACAGGAAAAGTTAGGGCAATCCCAGATTGTGTGAGTTTGTGAATAACAGGGGCTATCACAGCATTCCTCTGGTGATGTGGCTTTCTGTAACTTCAGCTGCTGCTCTGGGGCACTGTGAGTGAGGTGTTAATGAGCTGTGTCTGTGTGAAAAAATCCAGAAAAGGGGAGATTCTGGATCCTTTTCTTTGTACAAATCTCAAAAAACCCATAGATACAGAAACACGGACCTCACTGAGTAGTAGAGATGTTGCAGTGGGTGATGTTGGTACTCTGAAGGAGAAACTGAGCAGATAAAATATCTGTCTATATCTGGATGGACACAGATGTACATCCAAATGTTCTCTTACAGGAATTTTATACAATGAGTAGAGAATTGGGCTGCAGACTGTGCTTGTGGATTACCACCAGCTCATGTTGTGAGGACAGGTGAAAACTGATCCTGGATGTGCTGAAGAAAACCTTTCATTGGAAGGAAAAATCTGCATTTCAGACAAGGATTGAGCCTATCACGGTGCTCCCCAAATCCAAGGCTGGCTTTGTGTTTAATCAATATTATTGAGCTGTTTGCCGAGTCCTTGGTGTCTCTTTGCTCCTGCTTTTCCTCCTTTTATCAACTCTTGGGCACATCTTCTTACACTTGGTTATTTTGTTCTGTGAGAGTGCTGGCAGGGCTCCCTGTTAGTGTGAATTTCAGCAGTGAACTTCAGGAAAGCAGCAGCTCCAAACAGGTGTCCAGGGAGCTGAGAAAGCCTTGGGGGATGATGTTCAGCCTGGGCTGAGGTTGGTTTTAAGGTCTTTGTGGAAATGAATCACTGGAGTGGAGCTTTTGGTGTGGTTGTTGTTGTTCTCTGTGCACAAAATGGGATTTTCTGGGTATTTTTGTAGGGAACAGGAGGGATTTTTGTGTAATTTGGTAACACAGAGCATTTTTCTGCTCAGTGTTCATTTTTGCTGTATTTGAGTGAGAGTTGTTGGGTTTATGTGTGGATGGTTTGGGTGGATTTTCTGCCCTGTGTCACTGCAGTCAGAAGGAAACCCCCACACCATCCATGCCAGCCAATGTTGTTGTTCCCTGTGCACAAAATGGTATTTTCTGGACATTTTTGTAGGGAACACGAGGGATTTTTGTGTAATTTGGTGATGCTTTAAGGCAGCAAGACATGGAGAGCATTTTTCTTAATTTTTGCTGTATTTGGGTGAGAGCTTTTGGGGTTTTGTGTGGATGGTTTGGGGTAGGAATGGGTGGATTTTCTGCCTGTGTCCCCCAGACCATCCCTGCCAGCCAATTCCCATTTATTTCCCTGATAATCCCATTTAAAGCCCATTGCACTGGCAGTGTTTGGAGGTGAAATGCTGAATACAACCCGTGCTGGCGTTTCCCTTTCCTGAGAGCTGCATTCATTTGGTTTTATATCATTCAGATGAATTGTGTGCAGGCTGTGGCACCGCTCTGATGAAGCACTTAGAGCCCACCTGGGTGTGCTCTGAAATCCTCCAAAGAACCAAAATAAAACTTCTTTTAGATTTGTTAACGTGAAGCACAGATCCCATGCGGTCCAGGCATCAAAATGCTCAATCATTATTGGCTAATTACAACGTTGGAGGATTTAATTTTGCATTTTCCACTGTGTTAGCAGCGAGAGAAGGACACTTTTAGCATTTTAGCAACAGCTGCTTGGCCAAGGAACTTTTTTTAATTCCTGAGAGCTGCAGGAGTCAAAAGAACAGAGCTGGGGAGTGTTGCAGTTGTGTTTGCAGCAGATAATCCCCAGTGCAGCGTGGAGCAGACACAGGAATTACTGCACACTCCTAAATCCTGC
Organism: Calcarius lapponicus; assembly: GCA_039654755.1. Taxonomy (NCBI): domain Eukaryota; kingdom Metazoa; phylum Chordata; class Aves; order Passeriformes; family Fringillidae; genus Calcarius; species Calcarius lapponicus. The sequence goes on from JBBFKN010000200.1 coordinate 12,971, forward strand.
TGCACTTTAATCTCCCCATGATCTCTGGGAAGGCTCACAGCATTTATTCCATTTATTCCTTTTATTCCATTTATTCCCTGCTCCTTCCTGGCTGGGGTTTGTTGGGAATGAAGGAGGGAAGCTGGAAATACATGAAGGGAATAAAATTTAAATTGATTTATTGTAGGCAGCCTGGAACAACTTTGTTTTTTTGGGGTTTTTTTTTGCTGTAAGAAGAGCTGCAGATCAGAGATTTAATTTCATATTGATTCTCTTCTGGCTTTGTCATTGGGTTTTATTTGGGATGGGCTTTGGCCATTTTGCTCTCCAATTTCTCTCCATTTCTCTGTAAAATGAATTTTTCATGAAATACAAGCAAACTTGGAGTAGTTTGTGCTTCATGGACAAAAATAACATAGTGCTGCAGTGATTGTTTGTAATTTTAATTTCCCACTGCAGGCTGGCATGACTGTTAGCTCCAGAGCAAGAAATACTGCAAAATATTTCTGTTTATAGTAACAGTTATTCAGTATAAACACTAGTAAATAAAAATTTATTTAGTTATAAATACTCTAGATAGAGTAAAAGTTATTTTTGTCTAGCAATGGGTGTTTCTGTTGGCAGGATGCTTTAATTCCTAGCAGAAAAGGTGAGGTTTTTGTGGTGTGCAGTTTGGTTTTGCACAGTATCAGGCAGGAGGAGATAAATCTTGCTTTTATCCAGTCCCAGGGAATACCCAGGGAGGAATTCAGGAGTTTTTCTCACCTGCTCCCAGGTGCTGAGGGATCCCTATGAAAATTCCAAGCGCCTGCTTGAGTAAAAATCAATGTAAATCTGCTCAGCGACCATTTCTTTATAAATAAATCACTTGTGCTGATCTTTCTTACACCTGGTGAAAAACCAGGCTTTTCATTGAAAGGGAAAATGAGATTTTTTTGTCTCACCCAGGCCCTGCCTGGCTGCTCACACTGCAGTTAATGTGACCTCATGGATGGCTTGCGTGGGTGGGGAGGGAAAACCCAGAAAACAGAAAAAAACCCGAAATTGATGTAAACTCTGCTCTTTTCCTTGCTGGGTGCTCTCAGCTCTGGGAGGGTTTTGTCAGCATTTTGTGTGTCCCACACTTGGTGTAAGAACAAAATCCTCAACATCATCAGCAAAGCCCTGAGCAAACCCAGCCCTGAGGTATTTTTTCACTCGGTCTCTGTTCCAGGAGAAAACTGCACTTCAAACCCTTTGATTTTTTTAAAAAATCTCTTTAAAACACTTTTTAAACCCACACAATTTCTGGAGCAGCTTTTCCCATTATTCTGTTGAATATTCAAAGTGAAAAGGTGCCCTTGGAGCAGTCCCTGGAGTGTGTTTGCTGTGGGTTTTTATGTTCTGGGCAAACACACTTCAGGAATTTCTGCTTTTATCAATGGCACTGCTTGGTGTTTGCTGGTAAAACAACAGTAGAAATAAATGCTGATAAAGACAGTAGTAGAAATAAATGGTTTATGCACAAGCTTGTGGGATTGCATTATTTTAAAGTGAAAATAATACCTTAAAGCTTTTTTTTTTTTGCTTTTTACTAGAGGTACTGCAGTTTCTGATAACCTGTCTCTGTTTTAGTTACATTTTACCTATTAATCCTCCCAAAAAACCAGAATGTGCCGATGAAATCCCAAGTATTGAAATCCTGATTATTTTGGTTAAAAGAAGCCATTTTTATATGAAGAATTCTTGCTTCATGAGACTGGATCTGGATTTAAATGCAACCACAAAGCCATTGTGGACCAATTTTGTTGTGCTCAGCCCTGAATTTCAGGCTCTGCTTTGTAGCTGCAGGCACTCAGGCAGGGCTGGAGGGTGATCAGTGCCCTGTCCCAAAGTTCCTGTGCATTCCCAGGAGCTGCTTTTTGTCAGCCTAAACTGGTGCATCCAAAGCAGCCTGGAAATAAAAATAGAAATCCCCCACTCCTGGTTTGGGCCCTGCATTATTGATGGGTTCCTGCAGTGTCCTCTGTGTCCAGGAGATTTATGGGGTGTGATTTATTATTTAGTGGCACATGCAGAAGCACCTCCAAGCATTAAAGAAACAAAAGATAAAGGTATTTTCTTATCAGGGGAAGGGTTCTCTTATCTCATTTTCCTTGGAGATTGCAGCAGCAGTGGGAGCAGAGGAATTCAGCTGGAGCGGTGAGTGAAAGCAATGCTGCTGATTCCCTTGGAATTTAGCACTTTAAATGGATTAGAACTAAAAATATCCCTGCCTGGCATTGCGTCAGAGCCTTCCAGAGTATCTGCATTTCCATGTTTGATGGCATTTTCAGAAGATTCCCACGTGGGAGCTAAGTGGGAGCCAGGGTTGGGGATAATTCTAAAATTCCTGGGGGTTGCTCAAGTGGGAGCAGCGTTTGGGGAGGAAAAGGTGATTTTTGTTATGGACAAAAAAGGTGATTTTTGTTCCAGTCAGGTGGGTGATTCTCCCCCTGGACACGTGGGACAGGAATGGGTTTGTAACTTTGAGGTGGGATCTTGCAGCATCTGCTCCACCACATCCTGTTGGTCAGGTCTGTTGCCAGTGAATCCACTCATTGCTCTTGGTTTGGGGTTTTCGTTAATTATGGTGTGTGAGCACTGCTTTAGGGATTATAATCCCAAACCCCAGCAATGGGATTGCACCAGTGGAAAGGGAAATTTTGTGCTTACCTAAAACCTGGAGTTTCATTACCACAAAGGAGGGGTTTTGATGGAGCTTGTGGTGTGTGCTCCTGTTCTGTTTCGACAAATTTGACTTTCCTAGAGCAGTGAAATGATCTCAGTGCCCTTGTGGAGGGGCTGAACCAGAGAAACACAGAATCCCACAGTGCTAATTGGGGTGCTCTTAATGAAATGTGGTGGTAACACCATGTTAAACATCCTCACGCATTGTTAGTTCTGAACTGATGAAAACCCCTATCAATTAATGCAGGATTTTTTTCCCTTACACTGAACTTTTCTGTTGGTTTTTGGCCCAGAGCTGTTGGCTGCACATTCAGGAGCTCCAAAGGTGAGTTTCTGCTGATGCTGGAGGTGTGGTTTGGGCCCCAGCTGTTGGTCCTGCAGCTTTGTGGAAGGTGAGGGGAGCTGAGCAGTGTTAAACTCCTCTGTTGGGTGGATCAGCTGCCTGTGCTGCAGGGAAGGCTCTTTGAGGGGCTGTGAATTCCAGACAGGTGAGATTGGGAAGCTGTGGTCCAGGTTAACATTTTGGACTCCACTAGATGGCACTGATTTATTGTGCTGTTGATAAAAAACCATCAAATGCAGTGGGAGGCTTTTATTTTTTTGAAGAGGAATCATAAAGGAGGTGATGAGGATGCTCGGTATTTATCTGTTTGTCTGCTGGGTGCATTGATGGTTTCCTTCATAACCTCCTGCTTCTGATGAGGAGTTTTGGATGGACTGAGTGTATCTTTTAAATATTTAGCACTGGGAAGACATCTCTAAATATATACCTGCTTTTTCTTATCCTCTTTGTGTTGAAGGAAGAAGCTGGGCCAGTGTTGGTGCAGGCAGCTGGGTTTGCCATAACTGTGTCTCAAACCATCACAGAATCCAGGATAAATAGAAATTCTTCTCTTTCTGATAAGAAAAGAATGTTCCTGGTGGGTTGCAGTCCCACAGTACCAGTTCTGGGTGACACCAAAGTGATTTCAGCCTGGTGGTGCTGAGGGCACTGCCTAGGAGCAAATAATTATTATTCCTGGGGCAGAAATAGCTGTGAGTGTTCTTTTGGTAAATCTGGCGCCCAGATTCTCCCCAGGGCCTTCTGTGGGCTGCTGCCCATGGTGGAAGAGCAGAGAGTAAGCCCAGGAATCTGTAATTCCATCTCTCCTGTCCTCTCTCTGCATCCCCTGTGCTGCCCACCCACATCCCACAGGGAGCAGGAGATGTTCTGCTCAGCACTGAGGGCGTTCCATGAGGATAAACCTGGGCTTAGGTTGGTTGCACCTGGTTTTCCTCCTGTAATCTCCTTTCCCTGGCAGCTGAGGGGATCTGAGCAGTGCTGCAGGCTGGCCCTGTTTGACTCCAGCCCTGGTGGGTGTTTGGATCTGGTGCCTCCCAGAGGAGTTGTTCTGCAGGGAGTGTGCAGCTCTCCTCTCCAAACCAAACCCTGCCTGTTTCCATTCCAAGGGATTTGGAATTCAATGGTTTTGTGTCCTGCTGCCCAGTGTGGAAGGGCAGAGAGTTACCCCAGATGGAATCTGTAATTCCATCTCTCCTGTCCTCTCCCTGCATCCCCTGTGCTGCCCACCCACATCCCACAGGGAGCAGGAGATGTTCTGCTCAGCACTGAGGGCGTTCCATGAGGATAAACCTGGGCTTAGGTTGGTTGCACCTGGTTTTCCTCCTGTAATCTCCTTTTCCTGGCAGCTGAGGGGAGCTGAGCAGTGCTGCAGGCTGGCCTTGCCTGACTCCATCACTGGTGGGTGTTTGGATCTGGTGCCTCACGAGAGGAGTTGTTTGCAGGGAGTGTGCAGCTCTCCCTCCCTCTCCAAACCAAACCCTGCCTGTTTCCTTGCCTTCCTCCCAAGGAATCTGCAATGAAATGGTTTTCAAGGAGATCAGCCTCCCTTTTCCATGGCAAAGATCTGTTCTGTGCCTGGCCTGTGCTCGGAGGGACGAAGCCTCAGATAAATCCAGCAGTGGCTCCCCAGAATTCAGCATTTTGTGGGTGCTGCTGCCTCCTGCAGCTGCAGTTTTTGGGGCTGTGTGTGGGGTTCCTGTGTTTCCCTGGGCAGTTTTGTGTTTCCCCTCCCCAGAGGCTGCAGGGAGGTGTTGGCAGGGCTGAGCAGCCAACAGGGAGGGACTGAAATCCAGTTTTGTGCTGCTTTGGTGGTCTCAGTGCCACGGAGCTGATGTGCTGATACTCCCTGTGTGCTTCGGGGTTTCTTGGTGCTTTTCCCTCCTCCCCTCTCAAACTGGAGGTTCAGGTGTTATTTGGCCTCAGTGATGTTTCTCAGCCCACTGCAGTCTCTGGGACTCCTTCCATTCCTGTGACATTGGCAGGGTTGGCTTTTTCTAAATATTTTTTCTTCCCTTTTGACACCATTAATTTTTACATTAATTTATGAGTTTTACTCTTGGTGTGGAAGTATTGGGTGATGTGCCCTGTTTTTGAATGAATTCCTAATGCCGTTGTTTCCTAACTCTGTGATTTATATCTATTCCATTTCATTCTGGGCTTTATACATTATTAATTCCTAATTCCATTATTCCCTGACTTTTTCCCATTGCCTTTTTTTCCCCCTTCTTTTTCACAACGTTTGTCTCTTGTTTGCCGCCTACTGAAGCTTTGATGTTCCTGGATAAATGGATTATTAATAAATTGAATGGATTATTAATAAATTGATCATGTGCAGTGCCTGGGAACAGTCCCCAGGTGTGGGTGGGGACCAGGTGCCTTCTGTACCTTGGATCTCACAAGTCTGGTTTATCTTCAAATAAATTTATCCTAGTATATTTATATGATAAATAATTATAGTATAAATAAATGTATCCTAATACATCCAATATAAATAAATGAGGGTGAAGGGGAAGATTGTCCTCATTGAAGAGGGGAAAATCCAGCTTAATTCAGAGCAAAGTGTAATTAAGGGGGAAGGGTGAATTGGCCCAAAAAAGGGGGGATTGAGTGGAGCATGGCTGGGGCTGTGGGGTTTGTGCTGCTGGGAGAATCAGGCAGGGCTGGCTGGGGACTCCAGGCTCCCTTCGCTGTTCTGTTTTCCAGCACAGAAGGTGGAATAGTAATTTATTATCTGACATTCTTGGCAAACAGATGGAAACCACTCTGCCTGTGAATTTGCAAGGGAAAGGATTCAGGGAGCAGGCTTTGCATATGTCCTTCCCCCCTTGGTTTTTGTGCATGCTTAGGAAAACAACAATGAAGTCATTCCTTGTTGTTGGAAGGAAACTTGCGTGGTGTTCCCACTCCTGCTGTCAGGATGGATAAAAGAGACATCCACTCTGAACGTGGCAAAGGGATGGAAGAAATGGGAAGAAAATAAAGCTGAGAAGTGCAGTGAGCTCTGCGAGTTCTGCTTGGTTCTCATCCCACATTTGCATTTTGTAGTGTAGAATAAACCCCTCTGATGGTGAAGAAAGAGATGTTAAGGCTAAAAACATCTAATTAAGAAGCGAGCAGAAGTGTAGAATAAACCTCTCTGTTTGATGGCGAAGAAAGAGGAGATGTTAAGGCTAAAAGATCTAATTAAGAAGCGAGCAGGTGAATAAAGGGCTCAGATCAGTGAGCAGTGAACGTGCCCTTTGCAGCACTGACATGTTTGTGTTGTAGTTCGCCTTTGTTTGTGCTTCTCTTCAAGAGGGCAATTAATTAACTTGTTTCTTTGTTTTCTGGGGGGGTTTTGCCTTTAGTGAGTTTCACACCAGGGAGTTCTCACCCTGCGAGGATGAGAAAGGGGCTCTGGCTTTGAGAGGGCAGATAAGAGCGCTCGGGAATGGGGATTTTGCAGTTTGAGGTAATGAATTGCCCTCTGGGTGTGTGTCCTGTGTGTGACCGGGCGCTGCAGAGGTTCCTGAAGCACTTGGATGGTTCAGGAACAGCAGCCAGGGTTTGTGGCTGGGGCTGGAGCTTTTCCCCCGCAGAACACAAAGCCTGGAGGAGGCAGTGGAAGGAATCAGCCAGATGGGTACTTAACCTAAATCCCCTGAACTCCCTGGGGACACCTGGCCCAGGCTGCTCTCCTGGCTCAGAGCTGCAGTGCGAGGTGTGGGAGTGCTTTGTTCAATATCCAGGGTGCATGAAATGGCCCTGAGAGCTCCTGAAGGGAGAAAAGCTGCTCACAATATTGAGGAGCCATAGAGGGGATGGCACCAAGATCCCAGCAGGAACCTGGGACATTCCCACTCACAGCTTTGGGAGTGTTTGGCTTTCCCTTCTAACTAAAAAACCAGCAATGGCATGACCGTTGACTGTAGATCAGTGGGAATCTCCCATCCATGCATCACCAGTGCATTCCCATTTTTGACATCAAGCACTTGGATCTACCCATCCCATTTATAGTGACTTGGATCTGTCCATCCCATTTATAGGGACTTGGATCTGTCCATCCCATTTATAGTGACTTGGATCTGTCCATCCCATTTATAGTGACTTGGATCTGTCCATCCATTTATAGTGACTTGGATCTACCCATCCCATTATAGTGACTGGGATCTACCCATCCCATTTATAGGGACTTGGATCTGTCCATCCATTTATAGTGACTTGGATCTGTCCATCCATTTATAGTGACTTGGATCTGTCCATCTCATTTATAGGGACTTGGATCTGGTCCACCCATTTATAGGGACTTGGATCTGTCCATCCATTTATAGTGACTTGGATCTGTCCATCCCATTTATAGTGACTTGGATCTGTCCATCTCATTTATAGGGACTTGGATCTGTCCACCCATTTATAGTGACTTGGATCTACCCATCCCATTTTTAGTGAGATACAGAAATTGAAACGAACACTCAGATATTTTCACCCTCTCAGAGCTCATTTCAGTCCCTGCAGCTCTGCCTCTCTGTTCCCACCACAGCAGCCCCCCTTATCTCTGAATTCCATCCCTGAATTTCTCCCTGTGCTGCCTGGAAGCGGCAGAAAAGGAGATGCCAGCACAGTGATTCCCCATGAAAAGCAGCAGCTCCTGCCTGACCCAGGGCAGGTTCCTGCTGCAGGAGCAGAAAATGCCCTTCCACACCCTGGTGCCAATTCAGCAGAGCCAGGCAGGACCCTGCTGTTGTTCTGGTGCCCATTAGGAGCAGCTGCAGGCTGGACTTTGATGTCCTGGAGGACAATGGTGTCGCTGTTCCAGCTCCAAACGCCTCTCCTTGCTGTGCTCTTTGTCTGGGGGCTGTGGGACTGGGGAGAACGTGAGGGGCACCACGAGATGGAAATCCCAGGCAGGAAATGGCTCCCAAATGCCATCACTGGGACGTCAGGGTTTAGCAGGGATGTGCTTGGGAGGCAGCAGGATTTTAATGCTGGCAGATAAGTGAGGATGAAGGGGGAAATTGTCCTCGTTGAAGAGGGGAAAATCCAGCTTAATTCAGAGCAAAGTGTAATTAAGGGTGGGGGGGAACTTCTGACGTGGATGGAGAGAGCTGAGAGATGGCAGGAGGAGTTCTTGTGCTCAGATGAGGTTTATCTATTTCTGTCTGGTTTGCCTGGAGAATGTGCCCACCTTTTCCTGGGCTGTTTTATGCAGTGGGCAGCCAGAAATGTTGGGTGATCCCCTCCTGATTTGTGCAGCCAAGGAGGTGAATCAATGCAGGAAATCTGCAATCTGATTCTTTGCAGAATCTCACTTGTGCAAAAGGAGGTGCTTTAAAAAGAGCAGGGGAAGCAGAGGTGGTGGTGGATCCTTGTGTTTGTGAGGAGCAGGAATTGGGAGGGATGGGGATGGGATCATGGGGTGACAGCACCCCCATCCCAGTGCTTTGGGTTAGGGCTGGCTGTGAAATAACACCAAGAGATGTTTCTGTCCCTTCTCTCCCTAAAATCTCTCATTTTTTGCCTCAAACCGTGGCTCATTAATCTCAGATCCATTCTCCCTTCTGTTTTTCCCCAGAGCTCTGTGGCAGGATCCCAGTGAGTCACCTTCTCCCGGGGTTTTGTTGCTGTTCCCTCAGTGACAGGAGTGACTGAATTCCTGCTTGCAGGCATGTAGGAGATCCCACATCCCTGCTGCCATCTGTTACCAAACTTTGAGGGTTCTGTTTTTCCCAGTTTGCAGCAATTTGAGGGAGAGTAGGGGAAATAGAGCAGGTGATTAAAAGGAGGATTCAAGTGATGCCAAACATTGGTGGAACGACCAGGAAAAGAAGAGTGCCTGCAGTGGGGCTTCAGGAAATTCAGCAGCCTCTGACAGAAGATGGTTTTACTCAGATGTTCTGACTGTATTCCCCCTGTCATGAGCCAAATTTCAATGTATTCCTTTCTTTTCAATGGTGTGCGGCTGTAATTGCAGCTCATTATCTGTGTTGTGATGAAGGCAGGGCTGAGGATGTCCCAGGAGGTGCAAGGCTGATAACAAAAATCACCTTGCACGTGAGCTCTGAGCGCCAGCCCTGCCTCCTGAGTGCATTTTTTAATGAGCTCACCCCATGGAAAGATCCATTGTTCCCTGCACAGACAATTGCTGGCTTGTGCTGTTTGCAATTCTCTGCTTGGCCACAATTCCTGGCTTCTGTGGGAATTATCCTTTGGGCTTGGCTGCTTCTTCAGCAGATACAAAAAAAAAAAAAAGGAATAAAACCCCCATCCAAATACATCTTTAATTATTTGTGTTTCAGTGATACAAAGCTCCCTCTTCATTATGTCACTTTTGAGCATGGATGAGCAAACAACACTTTGTGTTTTTCCCACAGGGGAAGAAAATGTTTCTTAAAACTGAAATAATCCCCCGTCATTCATGAGTCAGGGCTGATTTTAGGAAGGAGTTGATTGGACATGAATTACGTAGATGCTACTCCAGAGTTGAAATTATCTTGGGTTACTGTGGGTATTTTTATCTGTGCAGCTGCAGGATTGAAGGCAGAACTGTGCCTACAGCTCTGCTTTCTGTAAAGAGGAATTTATAACAGAACATTTTAATCTATCCCTTCAAATATTCAATTAGCAAGCGTTGATTTTTTATCTTTTTCTGTCGCACAGACAGATTCCACCTGCGCTTTGGATTCCCTGACCACGCTGACTTAGGCACCAAATCCTTTTTTCCCCTCATTGCCTGGAGAGTGTGAACTCACTGGGCACATCTGTCCCCAGACGTGGGGGTCAGCTTTGGTTCAAGGTCCTGCCTTTGGCTGTTTCTGCATTGAGCCTGGGATTATTTTGGGTATCTCAAAGTGGAATTGTGCTTAAACCTGAGTCAGGAGCAGCTGGATCTCAGCTGGTCCCATGTGGGGGCTCCTGGGGCTCCTCAAAGGCTGGTTCTGTACACCCTAAACCCTTTTATCCTCTTACAGCATTGATTTATTTTATTTTTTAGTTTTTTTATCTTCTTACAGCCTTGATTTTTTAATTTATGAATTATTTTTCCCCCTAGAAGGCACAATACATTTATTAAGAGCTGTGAATGATCTCGTTCATGTGTTTTTGAAACCTTTGGGGAGGAGCAGCCTGGAGTTGTTCCTGTCGTGTTCTGATGTGTCAGTGAACGTCCAGAATCATGGACATGGCAATCACAGATCAGCTTTGGCTGCTCTGCCCCGTGTCAGGTATTATTAGCCGTGCTGAGCATCCAATCCATCCAAATCCAGCAGCTAATCCCCTTGTTTGAAGGAAATTTTAATGCTGCCCGGTGTCGGAAACGTTTGTTGGTGCTTCTGTGCACGTTGCGGGGTTCCTGAGGGTTTGGGTTTCCCTGGAGTCAAAATCACTCAACCTTCAGGATGATTTTGTTTGCTGGAATGTCACTTGGGCTGGGCTGGGTGAAGGAATTGAATCAGTGTCACAGGGACAGCTCTGGGGAGGACAGGCCTGGCTGCTGCTGGAACCCAGCGAGGTGAGCGTTCCTGAGGTGCAGGAGGTGAGCAGGAGAGCATCAGCCAGGGGAAATGATGAAGTGAGGAAAACAATCAACAGGGGAAAAGGATGAACTGAGGAAAACAATCAACAGGGGAAAAGGATGAACTGAGGAAAAGGATCAACAGGGGAAAAGGATGGAATGAGCAACTGCTCTTGGAAAAAGCCCCTGCAGGCCTCCCTGGGTGCTCTCAGTGTGGAGCAGGGAGTGTTGTGTTCTGCAGATGTGTCTGTGTGCCTGAGTGATGTGCCACAGCATCCGTCCTTCACCTGGCAGCCAAGAGATCAGAAAATCCAAATATCTGGGTGGCAGCCACAGTCTGGGAGCAGGGAATGGCTGTGTTCTGCAGGAGATGTGTCTGGGTACCTGCCTGATGTGCCACAGCAGCAATCCTTCACCTGGCGATGAAAAGATCGGAAAATCCAAATATCCTGGTGTGCCTTCAGCCCAGAATGAGCTTTTCTGAGCATCCCCAGGGAGGGTTCCAGGTGCTGGGAGTGCTCCTGGCCCTGCTGCGTTTCTGCTGAGGGTCCTGCACTGCTGCTGGGGGTCCTGCACTGCTGCTGGGGGTCCTGCACTGCTGCTCAGGGTCCTGCACTGCTGCTGAGGGTCCTGCACTGCTGCTGAGGGTCCTGCACTGCTGCTCGGGGTCCTGCACTGCTGCTGGGAGTCCTGCACTGCTGCTGGGGGTCCTGCACTGCTGCTGAGGGTCCTGCACTGCTGCTGGGGGTCCTGCACTGCTGCTGGGGGTCCTGCACTGCTGCTGGGGGTCCTGCACTGCTGCTGGCCCAGCCTGCAGAGGCTGCTCCTGGTGGAGCACCTCCTGAAGGTGCTTTGTCCTGCATCCCAGGGGTTTATCCTGCATCCCAAGGTCTGTCCTGCATCCCAAGGTCTGTCCTGCATCCCAGGGGTTTATCCTGCATCCCAAGGTCTGTCCTGCATCCCAGGGGTTTATCCTGCATCCCAAGGTCTGTCCTGCATCCCAGGGTGTTTTTCCTGCATCCCAGGGTGTTTTTCCTGCATCCCAGGGCTGTGTCCTGCACCCAGAGCTGCTCCTGGTTCCAGATGACTTGTCTTGCCTGATAAGATGGGACATTCCAGGAGGAATTTTCTGCTCTTAAAAGCCAAATTTTTGGAGCATCTTGCAGAGCAGGATGTTTCTGGCTCTAAAATCATCAGGCTGGGTGTTCCTTAGAGTATCCTCGGGCAGAGCCTGATGCTGACTAAATGTGCATTAAATCCCTGGTGTTTCCCTGGCTATCCTGTTATTCACAGCTACCTTTCATAGCCCCATTAACCCTTTTGGTGACATTTTCTCTCTGCTCTGTGCTGTTCCCTGTTGCTCACAGAAGTTTTTGCTGTCTTTGCATTGAGTTCTTCACCTTCAGGTGCTTCTGGAAAACTCTGTGGAGACGAAAGTGGCCAGAATGTTTTACGGGATCTGGATTTCAAATGGAGATGGTTTTTTTTTCAATACAAATTTCTGATTTTTATTTTTTCCCAATAAAAACCCTTCTCCCTGGAGAACCTGAACCCCACAGCTGAATTCCCGCCTCCCCTGCCACCCCCAGGCTTGGCCGAAAATGCCATTTTTAAAAAGTGTGCTCAAATAATGTAAAGTGAGCATGAAAGCCCTGCTCAGCACAGAGCTCTGGGGTTCCTTGTGCAAGGAAAACCATCCCATGCAGCCAGAGGAGGAAATTATGGGATGCCAGCAGTGCTGTATAGGAGCCTTTCAGTGCCTGCCCACAGAGCACTTCCAGAAAAACTCAGAGCCAACACTTCCCTTGGCAGCAGCTGCTTCATTTTTATTTTTTTTTAAAGTTAATTTAAATTATCATCTCCTGCAGACAGTCCTGACTCAATGTCCTTGGTTTGAGGCTTCTCCAGCCCAGGCACACGAGGCTGTTCCTGTTGGATGTGAGCAGCTTCAATCCCTGATTGTGGGGAGCATTTTGGCACTGCTGGGAGTTGATTTATTATTATTTTTCCCCCCCCTAATAACGTGATGTTGCTGGAATTTTCCATGAGTGGGAGAGCTTGTCCTTATCTCATTTTCTTTTTTTTTTTTTGAAGTTTTGTGGTTGAGGGGGTTGGGAGCACAGCCTGGAATAACTGAGAGCAGCTGGAATATCTGAGTGGAATATCAGTGGGAGGCTGCTGAGTTCCTGGGGATGGGGAGATCCCTGCCAGTGTCCCTGGGCTTGGGAAGTCCCCCTGCAGCATTTTGGGGTCACAGTTGGCTTCCAGGGTTGTTATAACTGGAGATGCAGCTGATTTCACCCATTTTTCCCTGCTAAAAAGCCATTTCTGAGCCCTCAGCCAGGTTGGTGTCCCTGGGCACAGATTTCCCAGTTCTGTGTGCAGGGAGGGAGCTGGGACAGCTCAATCCTGCAGGGAATTTCTTCATCCTCCCAAGGTGAGGGGAGCCCACAGAGCTTCCCTGCGTGTCCAAAGTCTGCCAGGGGCAGACGTGCAAATTGTGGGTAAAAATTGGCAATTGTGCCAACAAAACAGGCACTGAGCTGTGAAGGGAGGCAGGGTTCTGTGCAGGGAACACAGCGTGCCTGTTCTCAGGGCAAGAATTCCAGTGTTTGGGTTTCTGATGGGTTTTTAATTGCTATAAGCAGTGCCCTGGGTGTGTGTGTGTGTGTGCAAGACTCACAGCGGTTGTGCTGTGTTGGAAACATCTTCCTTCCCATGAATTTCCACTCGGCTTCTTTTCTCTTCCTGTGCCAAAGGTGTTGCCTTCCTTCTGAAGGAGATTTCACTGTTCATTCAGGCAGAGAGGTTGAAGAGGTGCTGCCTTTGGGGTCCCTTCCCAGCCTTTGGGGTCCCTTCCCAGCCTTTGGGGTCCCTTCCCTGCCTTTGGGGTCACTTCCCTGCCCTTTTTAATTTTGGGAAGCGCAGCTTGGATCATTCCTGGAGGAGCTGCAATTCTCCACTCGCTCTCAGCAAGCTTTACCATCATCATCATCCTCACTGGGCAGAAATGGGGATTCTCTGCACATCTGGGAGTGCTCGTGGCTGTAATTAGTGGCTGTGGCCCTAATGAAGGTGGCAGTGTCCCACAAGGACAAACCCCATTTCCATTTCCCTGTTGTTCCTGTCCAGTGGAGGCTCCCAGGGCTGGGGGCAGGATTTGGCTGCGCTTTGTGCCTTGTGATGCCCCAGAATGAACAAGAGACCCATTCATGGCTGGGGTTTCCCTACAGGGACAATAGGGAAAATAAGGAAATTGTGTCACTTCTCATCCCAAAACATATTTCAGTTTGAATTTTCCTTTTTCTCCCTCTTCCTGGGTTATAAATCAGATCACCTCTCCCTTTTTTTGGGCTGCTCCCAAGGGCTGCATAACATTTTTAAACAATAGAATGGATATTCAGCGCTTTTAAATGATAGAATGTATATTCAGTGCTTTCAAATAATAGAATGTTTATTCGGGGCTTTTAAATGACAGAATGTATATTCAGTGTTGCAAAAAGCCCTTGGGATTGTGCCTTGGGAGTCAGTGGCTGTGTGGGACCCTTGAGTGTGACATTTCTCTGTGAGAAATCTGCCTGCAGAAATGGGTTATTGAATGGGACTCACTGGAAAACAAGCACAGCTATATTTTATTTACTTTTGAAGGGAAAGAATGGTAAAAAATGGCCTAAAAACAACCCGAAACTGCTTTAGGCTTTAACAGCTCCACACCCAGATAGGAAATGTTTGTGGGCTTGGGGAAGGTGCATTGATTTTTAATCAATGACCAGGGAATCCAATTCCATCAGCTGTGCCCCTGCAGGATCCCTTCTGCACAGCCTTTCCCTTCCCTCTTCATTTTCATTGCAGCTCATTTTTCCTGGTGTTTCATTCTTTATCATCTGTTCCCTTTTCAGAATAATTAAGGAATGAAACATATGATTTATGGCAATTATCTTGCACATTAGAGGGGGGAAATACACAGTTTGTCTGGTTGCTTTGGTGTTGCAGTTTGCAGAGTTGATAAGCAGCCCCAATTTCCTGACACATTCATTTTTCAAGTTGTTTCAAGAGAATCTGATGTGACACAGCGAACAAAAGACTAATCTAATTTATCTTTTTTATTTTTTTTTCTCATCTCTCTCTCTCTCATCCCTGTAGTGTTTCTGCTTGGCTGGCTGCATATGTGGATGGGTTTGTGGTGGCATTTCAGTTTTGGGGGGGATGTTGAGGCAGGGAACGTGTCCTCCTCTTCCTTGTGGTTCCAGAGTGACGCCAGAGGCTCTGGGGCTGTGATTCCAGAGTCAGGGACCAGGCTGGGAGCAAAGCTCTCCTTCCTGCAGGGACAGAGTCCTGCGCTTTCATGGCATCATTTCCAGTGAACAGCGGCTGAATTGGTCAGGTTCTGAGCAGTACATTGATCAGGTTATGATCCGTGCATTGATCAGGTTTCAATCAGGGCATTGATCAGGTTCTGAGCAGTGCATTGATCAGGTTCTGAGCAGTGGATTGATCAGGTTATGATCCATGCATTGATCAGGTTATGATCCATGCATTGATCAGGTTATGATCAGTGCATTGATCAGGTTCTGAGCAGTGCATTGTTCAGGTTCTGATCAGTGCATTGATCAGGTTATGATCCGTGCATTGATCAGGTTATGATCCGTGCATTGATCAGGTTATGATCCGTGCATTGATCAGGTTTCAATCAGTGCATTGATCAGGTTCTGAGCAGTGCATTGATCAGGTTCTGAGCAGTGGATTGATCAGGTTATCATCAGTGAATTATCAGGTTCTGATCAATGAATTGATCAGGTTCTGGTCAGTGAATTACAGGGTTCTGATCAGTGCATTGATGAGGTGCTTATCAGTGAATTGATCAGGTTCTGGTCAGTGAATTATCAGGTTCTGATCAGCTAATTGATCAGGTTCTGGTCAGTGAATTGATCAGGTTCTGGTCAGTGAATTATCAGGTTCTGATCAGTGAATTATGAGGTTTCAATCAGTGAATTTATCAAATTGTGATCAGTGAATTACCACGTTCTGGCCAGTGCATTGATGAGGTTCTGATCAGTGAATTGATCAGGTTCTGATCAGTGCATTGATCAGGTTCTGGTCATTGCATTGACCAGGTTCTGATCAGTGAATTACCACGTTTCAATCAGTGCATTGATCAGGTTTCAATCAGTGCATTGATCGGGTTCTGATCAGTGCATTGATTGGGTTCTGGTCGCTGCATTTACCAGGTTCTGATCAGTGAATTACCAGGTTCTGATCAGTGCATTGATCAGGTTTTAGTCAGTGCATTGATCAGGTTCTGATCAGTGCATTGATCAGTTTCTGTTCAGTGCATTGATGAGGTGCTGATCAGTGAAATACCAGGTTTCAGTCAGCGCATTGATCAGGTTTCAATCAGTGCATTGATCAGGTTTCGATCAGTGCATTGATCAGGTTTCAATCAGTGCATTGATCAGGTTTCGATCAGTGCATTGATCGGGTTCTGATCAGCACATTGATGGGGTTCCCAGTGCCAGAGGTCCCTGATAATCTCTTTCACACCATTCCCATCTCCTCCTCCACCGCCTGCTCCTCGTGTCCCTTTATCACCCCAAGCAAAGCTCAGCTGCCTGCAGAATCAGCTTGGTTGGGTTTGAATTCCTTTCCAAGGGGTGAGGAATGAACTGTGTGTGGAAGGAAGCTCTGCAGACAACAAATGCTGTTTATGTGCTGCTGCTTTGCACCGAGGCTGGGTGCAGCCTTAGGAAGTAGCTGAGACCTGAAAAGAAAGACTGAGGGGTTTCCTCCTAACCCTGTTTTACCTTGGCAGCAAGAATAGATTCTGTAACTTCAATAATAATAGATTTTGCAACTTTAATAATAACAATAGTAATAGTAGTAGAAGTAATAATAATAAAATAATAACATATTATTATTATTATCTATTATTATTGCTACTACTACTATTACTATAATAGTAATAATAGATTAGTAATCCTGTTTTACCTTGTGGCAAAATCTGTTCTTGGCAGCAAGAATAGATTTTGCAACTTCCATAATAACAGTAGTAATAATAAGACTAGTAGTAGTAGTAATAATAATAATAATAATAATAATAATAATAATAATAATAATAGCAACTTTAATAGTGCTGGCCCCCAGGCACTAAAACCAGGGATTTAGCAATGCCTGGTGGCTGTGATGCAGGGAAATCTCATTTTCATTGCTGAGCTGTCAGCAGTGCAGTGGGGTTTGCTCTGTGTGTGTTCATCTCCACGATCACAGGCATGGCAGGGGATGGGGACGTGCTGAGGGACAGGATTGCTGGTGGCACTGGGCTGTGCCTCCTGTTCCTGGCCATCCTTGCAGTGATTTGGGTGACAGGAGCCTCCAGTGCCCTGGCAGGACTGGTGCTCTATTGGACTTGTCACCGGCATAAAGGAAATATTCAAATAACAAGTCAGGCTGAAGCACCACAGCCGGAACACAAGGCAGGGTTTTGCTCAAGGTAAAGCAGAATGTCAGAGTTGAGAACAGCTTCATAATTCCAGTAATTCAGGCTGGAAAAGCTCCTGTTCCACTCTGCTGTCCCCTAAACCCAATCTTCACGCTGCTCTCAGATACTGGGTATTAGATAAGGTTATTTCCCC
Source organism: Calcarius lapponicus (assembly GCA_039654755.1). Lineage (NCBI taxonomy): Eukaryota > Metazoa > Chordata > Aves > Passeriformes > Fringillidae > Calcarius > Calcarius lapponicus. The sequence continues at coordinate 30,120 of JBBFKN010000200.1, forward strand.
ACTCCTCTTGCCTGGCAGAATTTGCCACTTATGAAATGATTCCATTTAGCAGATTAGTTTCTGTAACTGCATATTGCTTTTCATTAAAATTTCATGGGGCTTTTATTTAACATGCACTGGAGCCTTGTTTATGTGGGACCTGTTGAAGGCAAAGTGGATTAGGCCGTTTAAGCCATGTATAATCCATTCCCCATGGACTGGTGTGTGCTGCTGCCTGCCTGCTCCTCATCCTTGTCCGTCCATCCGTCCATCCGTCCATCCTGCAAGGAGCAGCAGCTCTGCATTTGCTGCACAAGGGATTGGCAGTGCTTTAATTGCATGATAACAAACTTGTTCCAGGCCTCTCCTCAGCTGACTTCCAAACTTTGCCCAGTTTTGGCCCTGGAATGGTGCCAGTTCTTGTTTGCAGGAGCTGGCTGCTCTTTGCATGGAGATTTCTGCCCATTTTCATGGATTGAGGGCAGGTGTTTGTTACTTTGGAGGCTCCAATTTGTTCAATGCTTTGTCCGCTGTGGAATTTTCTTCACTCAGGGTCACCACATGTGGTGGTGTTTGAGGGTCCCCAGGACAAGGGAAGAGATGAGAATCGTCACTCCATGTGAAGGCTGATTCATTCTTTTATCATATATATTATATTAAAAGAAAATTATATATGAAAACAATACTAAAAGAAAAGAGAAAGGAGACATCAGAAGGCTTGAAAAGGAAAGGAATGGAATGAGAATAAAATCTTGTGACTGACCAGAGAGTCCGAGACAGCCGGACTGTGATTGGCCATTAATTAAAAACAACCACGTGAGACCTATTAAAGATGCACCTGTTGCATTGCACAGCAGCAAATAACCATTGTTTTTCTTTTCCTCTGAAGCTTCTCAGCTTCTCAGGAGAATAATCCTAGCCAAAGGATTTTTCATAAAATAAGTCCGTGACAGTCCCCTGTGTTCAGCTGAGTCAGTGAGGCCCTGCCCGGGTTTATTGTGTTTATTCCCACAGCTCACACAGCCCCGGGGCTCCTGGCACTGCACTGGGGCAGGATTTGATCCATTGTGGGTTGCACACGTTGGCAGCACGGGAAGGAGCCCGGAGCCCGTGGGACACTTTGTGCCCAGCTGGTTCCATGGGCGGCCCTGTCTGCGCCCCAGAACAGAGCAGGATGCTCCAGGAGGCTGGGATTAGTCTGAGCTTCACTTTGGGGTTCAATTTGGGGTTCATCTGGGGTTCAGTTTGGGCTTCAGTTTGGGGTTCAATTTGGGACTCATCTGGACTTCAGTTTGGGGTTCGGTTTGGGATTCAGTTTGGGGTTCAGCTGCACTTTAGTTTGAGAGTCAGTTTGGGATTCATCTGAGCTTCAGTTTGGGGTTCAATTTGGCATTTTGGGGTTCATCTGGGCTTCAGTTTGAGGTTCAATTTGGCATTCATTTTGGGGTTCATCTGACTTCAGTTTGGGTTCAATTTGGGGTTCAGTTTGGGGTTCATCTGAGCTTCAGTTTGGGGTTCAATTTGGCGTTCATTTTGGGGTTCATCTGGGCTTCAGTTTGAGGTTCAATTTGGCGTTCATTTTGGGGTTCATCTGCCTTCAGTTTGGGGTTCAGTTTGGCATTTTGGGGTTCATCTGGGCTTCATTTTGGGGTTCAGTGTGGGCTCCAATTTGGGGTTCATCTGACTTCTGTTTGGGGTTCAGTTTGGGCTCCAGTTTGGGGTTCATCTGACTTCAGTTTGGGGTTCAATTTGGCGTTCATTTTGGGGTTCATCTGACTTCTGTTTGGGGTTCAGTCTGGGCTCCAATTTGGGGTTCATCTGGCTTCAGTTTGGGGTTCATCTGGGCTTCACTGGTGATGGTGGCATCTGCAGGAGTGGTGAAGGATGGAGAAAAACTGATTCATGCCCTTTTTTTCCTGATTTTTTAAAGCTTTTCCCCCGTTTTTTCCCTGTTTTTTTTCCTGATTTTTCCTGATTTTTTTCCTGCCTTTTTCCTCATTTTTCCCTGCTTTTTTCCTGCTCCTCCTGAGTCCTTGTGGTGCAGTGGAGCCCTGCGCTGCTGAAATGGCGCAGCCCTGGTGCTCCTGGGGGGTGCTAATAGCTTAATTGTCACTTGCAGCTCCTCTTGATTTCCAGCTTCTTTATCCTCTGAAAGGTGATAAAATAAGGCCAAAAAATCCAGAGGCATTTTCCTTTCTAAGCCTCCTTTTTCCAGGCTTCTGAAATGTATTTATGCACAGGGCTCCTCCTAACAAAGGCCTCTTTGAGGGTCCTGTGGTCGTCTAACATTCCCTCCTTTCACATGAAATTAAGGGCTGTGATTTACTGCAGTGACCTGAGTGCCTGAGTGCTCTCATTTACAGCCAGCACGGCTTTTTTTTCCCCCCCCTTTTTTTCTTATTTTTTATTTTCTATTTTTTCCCTTTTTTTTCTCTCTTTTTTTTTTCTATTTTTCACCTTTTAAAAATCTTTTTTTCTCTTTTTTTCTTTCCTACTGTGGGATCTGTAAGATTTTTCCTGTTGGTTTTTTTTTTCTTTCCTTCTGTAGGATATTTCCTGGGTTTTTTCCTTTCCTCCTGTGGGATTTTTCCTGTTTTTTCCCCTCTTCCTGGGCTCTGCCCTTTCCCTGGCAGGTGCTGGAGGAGGGCTGGGCTGCTCCAGTCAAATCCCATTAAAACCTGGGTTAATTGGGAGCTGTGTGCACTGCTCAGCCTGGCTCTGAGGAGCTCCACAGCTGCCTCTCCTGGGAGCTGCTTTATTGCAGGAAATACAGATTCAGGACAAGGACTTGCACGAGGAGAAAAAGGCCAAAACTGGACTGGGGAAAGTGGAATTGATTCCTTTCCTTCGGTCATAACTGAGTTTGTGTTGGGTGCAGCTCCCAGGCCAGAGAGTGACGTTGCTTTGCTGATATTTTACGCTGCCTTTAGCCAGATGGGCTATAAAATAAAAGATGAAAATGCAGTTTTTTTGCAGAGCGGTGTGGTGGCTCAGCACAGGGGCTGCTGCTGAGAACGTCCCCTGTGCCTTGCTGCAGTTTATTATTCCTGGCATGCAGCACAAACCCACTGAGAAGTGCTGCAATCACCCTGGGCACTGAAATTCCTCTTTCCACGCTCTGTGCCCCTCCTTTGCTGTAAGAAGTTTTTCCACTCCCGTTTTCAGCCCGCTGCTCCCTCGGATGTGGCAGTGCAGTTGTGCTGCTCTGTCATCCTCTGTCTCCTTTCCTTCCTCTTGTTTTGATCTGTCCTTGTCTGTCTTGTCCTTCACTCCAGCAGGAACAAAAACTCCCTTTGTGGCTGCAAACCTGGTGCCAAATGCTTGGAATAACTGTAGCAGTGCACGAGTGAATGTAAACCATAAAAGGGCCAGTAAATTCCTTTTAATGCCGTCCTATAACAACCAGAATTCCCATTTTAATAACTGGGGCAGGGCGAGGCTTGACCTGCTTGTTTGGTGCAAGCATTCACTTGCTTGGCTGGGTTCAGAGATTGTGTGCTGTTAATGATGCTGCATTCATTAACATCCTAATGAGAGCCTGGGCTCCCTTCCTGGGGCAGATCCTTCCCTTACCTGAGTCCCTGCTTCCATCCAGGCTGGAGTGCAGCTGATTTATTGTGCCCGGGGAGGGGAAGGGCACTGGGGGCGCATGGATCAGCCATTGCTGATCATTTATTATTTTAATTATTAATAATAATAAATAATGGCCAAAGAATTATTATTATTATTATTATTATTATTATTATTATTATTATTATTATTCATTTATAGTAATATATTATGATACATATATACATATAATACATGTATGTATACATATATACATATAATACATGTATGTATACATATATCATATAATACATATTATATAATGCATTATAATAATATAATACATATATAATACATGTATGTATACATATATACATATATAATACATATAATACATTATAATAATATCGTACATATATGCATGTATAATACATGTATGTATACATACATCATATATTATAATGTTGCTGTTTGCAGTGTTGCACAGGAATCTGCTGTGGCGTTTCTGGGGTCACCATGCCCAATCTGAGGCCATTCATTGTTCAGGGAGGATTTGCTCTTAGTGCCAGCTCTGCCTCCTGCTGTGGAGCTCCTTGGTTGGGTTTGCATTTTGGGCTGACCCAAGCAGAGCAGAAGCAGTTGGGGATGAGAGGACAAGTTTTCCTTTCCCATCAGTGGCTCTGGGATAAGGAATGTTGGTTATTTTACCTCCCTTGGTCTGCATTGTGCTCGTGCTTCTTGCAGCCTGTCCCAGCTGCTGTTTTCTCCTGGGGAGGGGCCACGTTCATGGGATTTCATTGTGGGACCCAGGAATACGAAAATAAACCCTCCCAGCCCCACTGTGGCCTTCATTGCAGCAGCAGGCAGTTGTTAGTGGCAGCAGAAATGTGTCCCAGGGATGCAGAAATAGCAGTGGCAGAGCTGGAGCAGGCTCTGGGCAGGGGCCCCATCTGCTCCCGGTAAAAACGTGGGGAGAGAAAATACAGAAAATACAAAAAATGAATACAGAAAATACAGAAAAGTGGTGGCTGCTGTCTCCTCCCCCTCCTCCCTTTCTGCAGCTGCCCAGAACCTCAGGAGATCCTGAAGCCACCAGGATCAGCCAAGTCCAGCTCCTGGCCATGCACAGACACCCCAAAATCCCAGCAGAGAGGGGTGTTTGTGCAGCAGAAAGTGAATTCATATTGCTTTTCCACTTGCTGAACCAGCTGTGATCCCAGCTCTTTGTCCCTCATAAGGCATCCTGGAAAATGGGAACACAAAGTCCTGTTTGCCCTTCCATGGCCATTAACCTTGTGTTGTCTGCCTGAATCTGAGTTTTTTCTGAATTAGAGTGGAAAATGCTGCTGTCCTTGGGTGCAGTGTGTGTAATGCAGGGCACAGGTTTGTGCTGGGATTTTTGGAGAAATTCATTTGGGTGAAAGAGAGCAGGGTTGGAATCCTGTGCTGTGAGTGCCTGACTTGCAGGCACAAAGAAATTGGGTTTAATTTCACTGAAATTTGGTTTAATTTCACCGAAATTGAGTTTAATTTCACTGAAATAAAGGCAGTTTCTTGGCTCTCCTAACCTGTCAGAATCCAGATTATCCACAATTCCTATTGGGGCTGGGCTGAGCTGTTCCTGCAGGTTTTGCCTTTATTCCTTTCTGGATCCTTTGAAGGAGCAGATCAGCAGAGTGCTGCTTTCTGACCTTAAAATACATGGTTAGGAGGGCAGAACCCCATCCATGTGTAATTCAGGAAACTGGCAGGAATCCCAGTGTTCATGGACAGTTACAAAGGATTATTTCATGTGCTTGCTGGGCAGGGGATGAAGGGAGCAGGGCTGAAGATGTTTTCCTTTTTATTTTTCTATAAGGAATGTTCAGTTCTCCACTTTTATTGCCACTGAAGAATGTCAGGGACATTGCTCATCCTGTCAAGATTTTCTGCTGCAGCCTAGACCTGCTCTTTGTCCTTTCTGGCCTTATTTGCCCCAGTTTCCACCAATATTGTTTTATTATAAACAAAAAAAACCCCTGCATTTACCTTCTACTGTCCATTCAGTCAGATAAACTCAGTAGTTTTGATTTGTGTGGGATTTTTTTCCTGATCTGTGTTGATAGGGGAGGGTTTTTATATCCAAGGGAAAAGGTGACATCCTGAACTCTGGTTTTGGGAGATGGTGAGAAAAGGACCTTGCAAATAACCAAAGGAATGTGGATAACCAAGAACACAATTTATTATTTAATGGGAGTTGTTGGGATGAAGGTGTTGCAATTTCACCCCTTCCAGAACCTTCTGCCATGGCTGGTTTTGTGCTGCCTGTCCACACGTTTGATGGGCAATGTTGTGTTGTCCCAAATGAAGTTTTGCACTGATCAAATTCCTTTTTTCAGCCTGAAACTGTGGGCAGAGTTTGCAGTGTTGATTTCCCATCTTGTTCCTGGTTCTTTGCACAGCCTTGGGTGAGGCTGGGGAATCAGGGCTGGGATTTGGGCTGGAAAAGCAGAGATGGGCTCTGGTGGTGGAGATGGCAGCAGGATGTTGGGTCTGGGATGGTTGAGCAATGTTGTGTTGTCCCAAATGAGGTTTTTCACTGATCAGATTCCATTTTTCAGCCTGAAAAGGGGGCAGTTTGCAGTGAGTTATTTTCCTTCTTGTTCTATGCACAGCCCTGGGTCTGAGTGAGGGAATGCAGGGCTGGGATTTGGGCTGGAAAAGCAGAGATGGGCTCTGGTGGTGGGGATGGCACCCGGATATTGGGTCTGGGATGGTTGAGCAATGTTGTGTTGTCCCAAATGAAGTTTTGCACTGATCAAAATCCTTTTCTTCAGCCTGAAGTGATGGGGAGAATTTGCCCTGAGTTGATCTCCCTCGTGTTCCTGGTTCTGGAATCAGGGCTGGGATTTGGGCTGGAAAAGCAGAGATTGGCTGTGGTGGTAGGGATGGCAGCAGGATGTTGGGTCTGGGATGGTTGGGCAATGTTGTGTTGTCCCAGTGGAATTTTTGCACTGATGAAATCCCATTTTTCAGCCTGAAACGATGGGCAGAGTTTGCAGTGTTGATTTCCCATCTTGTTCCTGGTTCTGGAATCAGAGCTGGGATTTGGGCTGGAAAAGCAGAGATGGGCTCTGGTGGTGGGGATGGCAGCAGGATGTTGGGTCTGGGATGCTTGGGCAATGTTGTGTTGTCCCAAATGAAGTTTTGCACAGGTCAGATTCCTTTTTTCAGCCCGAAACAATGGGATGGCAGCAGGATATTGGATCTGGGATGTTCAGCTGTGCCTCTCACTGCTCCCTGGGGATGCTTTAAAGCAAAGAGCAATTAATGGTGGTGATTGCAGGAGGGTTTTAGTGGGGCAGGAGCGGTGTGTCGGCTTTGTCCTCTCAGCACATCGATCCCTGCTGTGTCTGGCTCTGCCTTTGTCACTCTGGGGACATTTCCATTCTGCTGCTGCTCTCTGAGGACATTTCTCTGACTCCTGCTGCCTCTTCTGGCTGGTTTTTCTGTATTCCAGAGCAGTGCTGCTGTTCTTGTGCTGTCATTTCACACCCAGGGAGGGTGGGAGGGCAGGAATTCAGCAGGAATCCTCAGGTGCTTTAAAGGTCTTTGCCCTCCCAGATCACTGAGCATCTCCTTCCCTTCCTGTTCCCTTGCAGTGAGCAGTTCTTACCCTGTAATTCCAATTAAAACATTGCAGCTAGCAGGAAAACGTGGCAGAGCTGATTGCACGAGAGCCCTGTTGTTAACATCAGTCAAACACATCGGTGTTCAAAGCCATCTCGAGATTTTGGGACTTAGCAAAAGTCACCCCAGAACCTCCTGAGCTGGAAGGGACTGAGAAAAATCACCAAGTCCAACTCCTGGCCCTGCAGGAGTCCCCAGCAATCCCACCCTGTGCCTGGGAACGTTGTTGGCAGAATTTAGGGAATTCAAGTGCAGAATTTGGGAAATTCAAGTGCAGAATTTGGGGAATTCAAGTGTAGAATGAGGGAAATTCATGTGTAGAACTTGGGAAATTCAAGAGTAGAATTCAGGCAATTCAAGTGCGGAATTCAGGAAATTCAAGTGTAGAATGAGGGAAATTCTTGCGAGTAGGAGTAAGTTATCCAGTTGTGTTTGGAGATCACTGGAGATTTTCTTATGGTGCTTTCTTGAAGCAAATTCTTGCAAGTCTTGCAGTAAACCTTGCAAATCTTGGAGTAAATTCTTGCAAATCTTGCAGTAAATTCTGGCAAATCTTGCAGTAAATTCTGGCAAGTCTTGGAGTAAATTCTTGCAAGTAGAAGTAAGTTATCAAGTTGTATTTGGACATCACTGGAGATTTTCTTCTGGTGCTTACTTGGAGCAATTCTTGCAAGTCTTGGAGTAAGTTAGTGGAGTTATTTACTTGGAGTAAATTCCTGCAAGTAGGAGTAAGTTATTTCAAGGAGTGTGTTGCTTGTAGAGACCCAGGGAGGTTCAGAGCTGAGCTCCTGACAGTTCTCTTAAATTTTGGGGCACAAAAGCTCAGCTGAAGCCTTCTTTGTGTGCCTTGCATAGCTGACGGGTTGCAGTGATTACATTTCTTGTGGTTGGGAATTCTCCCTGGGTTTCCAGGAGCCTCCCCGGAGGCCAGGGATGAGGGATGAGGGATGAAGGCTTTTCTTGGCTCCTGGCAATCTGGGCACTGTTTATCCTGTCACTCACAGCTGATGCTCGAGGCCTTTGCACCCCCTGGCTGGGCTCAGATTCTTTTTGTTCCTCCCTTGGCATCGGCTCTTTTTGAGCCTCTGTAAATGATGTCTGAATTTGGGGTTGTGTAAAGTATTCCTGTTATTGGAGGGGCTCTGATTTATTGCCTTCACCTTGGCTGTGCTGTGCCAGCCAGAGCTGAGCAGCAGAGAGCAGTGAACAAGCTCAGTTCTCTCCTGCCTGAAGGGATTTTTGGTTCCTGTGCTTGCTGAGCAAACAGGGCAGTGGATTAGCATGTTGTTCTTCCCAGCCTTCTGGTTTGGTTGTAATAATATTCCAGGTTTCATTAATGATGCTGATAGTCCTGCTGATGATCTGGAGGTTCTTGCTCTTGCAGTTAACACACGCTGGAAATGTTCCCCACAAATTCCAGTGGTACTGGAGAGGAGATCAGAGAAAAGAATGAGAAATAATTCTTATCTTAACTTGTTGTACTTGTTGTGAACTTGTGGGATGTGTTATGGAGATTTGTTTACCAGAGGGTGGTTTCTTAATTAATCAGTGGTGATATTCTGCAAATTCTACACACGAATTTCCCTCATTCTACACACGAATTTCCCTCATTCTGCACACGAATTTCCCTCATTCTGCACATGAATTTCCCAAATTCTACACATGAATTTCACTCATTCCACACATGAATTTCCCTCATTGTCCAAATTATTTTACTCTAATTATATTGCTATTTTTATAGCCATTTTATTGCTTTTAAACTTTAAAAATTTTAAAAACAAGTGATTGGATTTTTCACACTGCCAGATGCAGTTTGTGCTGCTCAGCATCCCGCCAGTTCAACCTGGCTGCTGCAAGAGCAGCCTTGAGTCCTGAGCTTTTACAAATCCTGATTTCTTCATCTGCTCCAGGTTCTTCCCTGTCACCCACCCAGATTTCTCTTTCAGCACAGGATTGTAACTTGCTTGGTTTTTAATTAAAGTTGTCCATTCTCTGATTTAATGGCTCCATAAAGCATCCTGGCTTGCCCTGCCTCAGGTAAATGAAAATATTTGCTGTGGTAAATAGGACTATTAGTTTTATGATCCATAGCTATAAAAAGCTTTTATCAAGAATGTCATCAAAAGAGGCATAAAATTGTGTTCCATGTAAGAAACACTGAGATGTCTGGGAAGTTTTACTGCGATCCATAAATTTCTGTAGGAAAAGGTGTTAACAGGATCATTTTTTGCTGTGCCTTGTGCTCATTTAAAAATTAAAAGCTCTTGTGAGCAGATCCTGTACAAGGCAATGATGGGGTCACAAGGTGGACATGGTTGGAATTATTCCCTTTTCCCTGCACAGATTCTCCACATCAGCGTGGCCGTGTCACTCTGTCCAGGAGCAGAATAATTCTGCCTGAAATGGAGCAGAGCAGAAACCTCTCTGAGCGCCCTGCCGGTGTTTTTGTGCTGCCACAGCTGCCTGGGCCCTGCTTTCAGCGGGGTGGCCAAGCACACCCTTCCCTGGCACTGCAGTAATCCCCAGGGATGGGGGGGCTTGGCTGGGAGAGCCCCCCTGTCCCTTGGGGGGTGTGCTGGGTGAGACCCCCAGGGCAGGAGGGGTCCTCAGTGCCCAGGCTGGGCTGTTTGACAGAATTAATTGAATTATGTTGGCTCTGGAAGTGAGCAGCAGTTGGTTCCTGAATTTGGCATCTTTCTTTTGGGCTGTCCCTCCCCTTTGGGCACACCTTTATTTATTTTGGGCTGTCCCTCCCCTTTGGGCACACCTTTATTTATTTTGGGCTGTCCCTCCCCTGAAAGTGAATTTGATGTCTTTATTTTGGGATGTCCCTCCCGTGAAGGTAGCTTTGCGCACATCTTTATTTGGGGCATCCCTCCCCTTTGGGGTCACCTTTTTTTGAGGATGTCCCTCTCCTGAAGGTGAATTTGGTGTTTTTATTTGGGGCATCCCTCCCCTTTAGGCTCCCTTTATTTGGGGTGTCCCTCCCCATTTGGACACACCTTTATTTCGGGGTGTCCCTCCCCTGAAGGTGAATTTGGTGTCTTTATTTGGGGCATCCCTCCCCTTTGGGGTCACCTTTATTTGGGGTGTCCCTCCCCTTTGGGGTCACCTTTATTTGGGGTGTCCCTCCCCATTTGGGCTCACCTTTATTTAGGGTGTCCCTCCCCTTTGGGGTCACCTTTATTTTGGGGTGTCCCTCCCCTTTGGGGTCACCTTTATTTGGGGTGTCCCTCCCCATTTGGACACACCTTTATTTCGGGGTGTCCCTCCCCTGAAGGTGAATTTGGTGTCTTTATTTGGGGCATCCCTCCCCTTTGGGGTCACCTTTATTTTGGGGTGTCCCTCCCCATTTGGGCACACCTTTTTTTGGGGATATCCCTCTCCTGAAGGTGAATTTGGTGTTTTTATTTGGGGCATCCCTCCCCATTTGGGCACACCTTTATTTGGGGATATCCCTCTCCTGAAGGTGAATTTGGTGTTTTTATTTGGGGCATCCCTCCCCATTTGGGCTCACCTTTATTTGGGGTGTCCCCCCCCATTTGGGGTCACCTTTATTTGGGGTGTCCCTCCCCATTTGGGCACACCTTTTTTGGGGATATCCCTCTCCTGAAGGTGAATTTGGTGTTTTTATTTGGGGCATCCCTCCCCATTTGGGCACACCTTTATTTGGGGCATCCCTCCCCTTTGGGGTCACCTTTATTTGGGGTGTCCCTCCCCATTTGGGCTCACCTTTATTTGGGGTCTCCCTCCCCTTTGGGGTCACCTTTATTTGGGGTCTCCCTCCCCTTTGGGCACACCTTTATTTGGGGTGTCCCTCCCCCGAAGGTGAATTTGGTGTCTTTATCTCGGCTGTCCCTCCCCTTTGGGCTCCCTTTATTTCGGGCTGCTCCTGCCCTCTCCCCAGGTCCTGCCATTCCCCCAAGGGCTCCTCCATCCGCTCCTCCCGTTCCTGGCAGATTTAGGGAGCCGTTGCCATGGCGACGGGGCAGCAGTTGGATCCGCATCCCAGCTGGGATCAATCCCAGCTGCTGCCTCCTCCTCCTCCTCCTCCTCCTCCTCCTCCTCCCGAGCACTCCGCGCATTTTTAATAAAGTGACCGTGCACAGGAGCCTTGTCTTTGTCTTGTTAAGCCTTTGTTGTGCATTAAACCCCCAGGGCTTTCACCATAATCTGCTGCAAATCCCGCCCCTGCTCCGCGAGCTGTGCCCGATACATCCAGGAGATGTTCCTTTCCTGATGGTTTTTATTCCTGGAATTGGGTTTAATTGGTGAATCCTTGCTAGAAATGAGGGAAATTAAAGGTACAGCCTGCGAGAATGGAGCCAGGGGTTGGGTCACAGCTGAATCCATCCCTGCTGGGCTCTGTTTGCCCAGGGTGTTTTGATTTTGGGGTTTGAATATGGGTTTTTCGATTATCTTTTTTTATTATTATTATTATGGGTTTTTTGATTCTGTTTTTTTTTAATTTATTCTGGATTTATTATGTTTTTTTGTTTTGTTTTGTTTTGTTTTGTTTTTTTCTGGATTTTTTGTATTCTGGGGCTGGAAAGGAGCAGTGGCTTTGTGGGAAGGGAGGGATGTGAGGGCCTGAACTCCATTTGTCTGAGGGAATAGAACCCCGCAGTAAATCCCTAATTGGGTGTATTTACTGTTCCAAGATACTCCTTTTGTGAGCCAGAGCAGTGTGAGCGCTCATATTCCTGTTCCAGGCGTGTCACCTCTGGAATCTGGGCAGCCACAGACCCGGTTCCCAATAATTTACTTTATTTACTTTATTTCCTGCCCAGGTACAGCCCCCTGCCTTAAGCTCAGCCTGAGCCCAGCAGGGACACAGCTTCCCTGCCTATTACCAAAACCAAGGCTTAATTTGAGCTCGTTTCTTTTGTTGAGATGCAAAACTAATTATATTGAACTACAGATGAACAGGAAGTTGCATTAGCAAATTTGTTGTCTTTTCTTTTTTTTTTTTTTAATCAATGGGGAATTATTCAGCATTTTTTGGGGGCTGGGGAACTTTATAACCAGATAAAAGATATGGGGGAGGGCAGAGCTATAAAAAGTGTTATTGTGTGATTATGAAGAGGCCTTTTAATGCAGTTATTATGTGATGCTAAAAAGGCCTTTATTGCTTGAAGTTGGAAGCAGAATACAAATGGGCTCGCAGTGTCTATTAAACGAAGAGTGGAAAAAATAGTCCCCATTTCCCTGAGCTGCAAAGCAAAAATAACGATTAAACAGCGATTAAAATCAGCAGTGCTGGCTTTGTGTGTGAGCTCACAGCCCGAGCTGAGGGTGGGGATGGTTGGTGAGATTGCAGGTGTGAGAAACGCCAGTCAGTTGGTTTTAAAATTCTAAAAGTTTAATACTAATAAAATGGTGATAAAAATAGTGATACAGTTAGAGTAATAAGAATTTGGACAGTTAGGATTAGGACAATATGAGACAATAAATGCAAAGAGTTACAGACAGTCCAGGTACCTTTTCTGGGCAAAATAAGCCCAAAAAGAACCCACGTGAACAGAGGATTAACCCTTCAAAGCAACAGCCTGTTGCACATTCATACACCTCATCCATGATGCATCAATTCCATTCAAACACAGGATTCTGGCTGGGCAGTGTCAGCTTCTTCCTCTAAATCCTGACAGCGTCTCCAGGGATGAGTGAGGCAGGAAAAAGTTCATTTCTCCTGATAAAGGAACAATAAATTCTCTTTCTCTGAAAGACTGAGCTGCCCTGTGGCTGCTATCTCAGTGACAGTACATCATTCCTGTCTTTAAAAAAAAGTATCTTACATAGCACAGTTTCTATTTCAACATTTTGTTATAACCTAAAACTATATTTAACACACTGTTGAAGAAAATTAATACAGCATCACTTTCTAACACAACACAGATAATACTAATTTGAATATTGAATATGTGAAAAGCCAATCATAAAATACACATTTTTCACAGCAGGCACAGCTCCTTGTTCTGGGGACCTGTTTGTCCAGGTGACAAACAGGTGGCAGCAAACCCTGCTGCTGCTGGAGCTGCTCCTGCCGCCAGGGCTGGGCTCTCTGGTGTGAAAGGAGGACAGAGGAGCTGGGAGTGTCTCTGTCACATTTTCTGAAAAATCTGAAAAATTTCAGAATTTTTTCTAAGAAATCCCTTTCACCAGGATTTCTCTCCTGGGAAGCTGAGAAGCCTCAGAGAAAAATGAAAGCAATATGATCTGATTTGCTTCTCCTGTGTTTGGCTGCTTTGGAATGTGGTTTGGACATTGTTTACCAACTGGTGGTTGTTTGACTGGTTTCATGTTAATTGTTTTGACTTAATGACCAGTCAGGGTCAGGCTGTGTCAGGACTCTGGAAGGAGTCACAAGTTTTTCATTATCTTTTATTCTTCTGTCTGCATCCTTTCTGTATTCTTTAGCACAGAATTTTAGTGTATATTCTTTAGTTTTAGTGCATTAAACCCCCAGGGCTTTCACCATAATCTGCTTCACTCCTGGGCTCTGCAAATCATTCTTTATTCTGTATTTCCAGGGGGATAGTCCCTGCTTGTGTGGTTTCCTCCTGTTGTGTGCAGCTGATGTGGCACAGCCAGGCTGGAAAAAGCTGTAAAGGTGCAGCCCAGGTGCTGAATTGGGGGTGATGGAGAGTTCAGTGCTTTCCACAGAGCCTGGAGCAGAAATCACTTGGGGATGGAATGAGAGGCATTGACCAGCCCAGCCAGGGCTGCATTTGCAGAATGTGGAGAGAAATCTGAATTTCTGTCAGGTCCCAGAGGGTTCCCATTTCAGCAGCTCCCAGTGCTGAGCAGAAAAGTGCTCTGGAAGCCCTTCTTGGGCTGGTTTCCCCAGCTCAGGAGCTCCAGGGGTACCTGAGTGTCCCTGTCTGGTGTCCCTGCAGGATGTGCAGCCCCCCGTGTGACCCTGGGCAGAACTGGAGCCCTCAGCTCCCCCAGCTCTGCTCCCAGCTCAGTCCTGGCTGGGTTCTTGGGCTTTGGGGTGTTTGGAGTTGACCAGGCCAGCCTGCTGAGCTGCAGAGAGGAGAGCCAGCAAAGCACTGGGGTTACCCCAGCTCCCATTGCTGCTTCTCCTGGAGAGGAGTGCTGTGTCAGGGGGGATGTTGGCTGGAGGAATGTGCTCAGGGAATCCTGACATTGCTGTGCTTTCCCACTGAGGGCAGGCAGAGCTCCCCCAGCTCCAGGCTCAGTGCCTGACCCCCAGCCCAAGTGTTTCCCCAGCGCTTCAAGGAGTGTTGCCATTGGCACGCACAGCCAGGTTTTAATTTCTGAACCAATGCTTGTTTCTCATGACCCCAGGTGTGCTTGGCAGCTGGAATAATGCCTCTGTGGTCTGGAGGTACAATTAGCTGCTCTGGCAGAGAGATTTTCAGCTTTTCATGCACTACATGAAAGCACAGAGGGTGTTTTCCAAAGAAAACCTGTTTTGGCGTCCTCAAATTCAACTTGACCCGGGCTTGTTAGGCCACAGATCTGCTGTGGAATTAAGCTATAGCTGGAGGAGAGCCAGAATCCAATTACATTTTCTGCCTAATGGGTCATAATTTATGCAGTGAAGAAGGAGGCAGGGATGATGCTGGGGGAAAAGGGCGCTGGGCCTGCGTGGGGGCTGCTGGTAAATGGGAAGGGACGGAGGTGCTGTCCTTTGGTTTAAAAAGGTTTAAAACCTTTCTCTGGTGTTGAAAACCTTGTTGTGGTGTTGAAAACCTTGTTATGGTGTTTAAAACCTTGCTGTCATGTTTAAAACACTTCTCTCTTGTTTAAAACCTTCTTCTCACGTTTAAAACCTTCCTCTGGTGTTTAAAACCTTGTTCTGGTGTTGAAAACCTTGTTCTGGTGTTTAAAACCCTTCTCTCTTGTTTAAAACCTTCCTCTGGTGTTTAAAGCCAGCAGTTCAGATCAGAAAACAGGTGTCATCCTGGACTGTAAATGGAATGAGGGATCCATGGGGATTGTAAGGCTGGCAAAGGTGTTTTGCTGGAGCCCACAGCCCGTGTCTGACCGTGCTCATTCCCTTCCCAGCCTCTCTCCAAGTGGACATTGTTCCAAGCCAGGGGGAGATCAGCGTTGGAGAGTCCAAGTTCTTCTTATGTCAAGGTGGGTGCTGGCCGAAGGCCGCTGGGTCCATTGATTGAGCTCAAAATGAGGCAGAGCCTGCTGGGGTGGGATTGCTGCTGTGGGGTCACTCAGAGCCTGAGGTTTGGGGCATGCCGGGCTGTCCCACCATGCTGTGGGGTCACTCAGAGCCTCAGCAGTGGGGTTTGGGGCAGATCCTCATCAGTGGGGTTTGGGGTGATGCAGGGCTGGGCTGTCCCACCGTGCTGTGGGGTCTGTCAGAGCCTCAGCAGTGGGGTTTGGGGCAGACCCTCATCAGTGGGGTTTGGGCCATGCAGGGCTGGGCAGTCCCAGTGTGCTGTGGGGTCTGTCAGAGCCTCAGCAGTGGGGTTTGGGCCATGCAGAGCTCTCAGCAGTGGGGTTTGGGCCATGCAGAGCTCTCAGCGCTGGGCTTTGGGGATGATGCAGTCCTGGCCTGTCTCACCGTGCTCTCTCTCCCCTCTCTGCAGTGGCCGGCGAGGCCAGGTCCAAGGACATCTCGTGGTTCTCCCCGAACGGGGAGCGGCTGAGCCCGGGCCAGCAGCGCATCTCGGTGGTGCGCAACGATGACTTCTCCTCCACGCTCACCATCTACAACGCCAACATCGACGACGCCGGCATCTACAAGTGTGTGGTCAGCAGCCCCGAGGAGGGCGACTCCGAGGCCACCGTCAACGTCAAGATTTTCCGTAAGGCAGCCCCCACTGGCTCTTTCCTTTCCCCTCTGCCTCTTTCCTTGCCCCTCTGGCTCTTTTTGTGTCCCCCATGCTCCTTCCTTGCCCTCCTGGTTCCTTCCTTTCCCCCCGGGCTCTTTCCCTGCCCTCCCGGCTCTTGTCTTGCCCCTTCACACTTTTCTTGCCCCCCCTGCTCTTTCCTTACCCCCCCTGTGGTGTTTTCTGAGACCCCCGACCTTGGAAGGAATGAGGGAATTGAGAATCTGACTCCGTGTTCTTAGAAGGCCGATTTACTATTTTATTTTATTATATTATATTAAAGAATGCTATACTAAACTGTACTAAAGAATAGAGAAAGGATACAGACAGAAGGCTAAAAGATAATAATGAAAACTAGTGGCTCTCTCTCCAGAGTCAAACACAGCTTGGCCCTGACTGGCCAATAAGTAAAAACAATTCACATGTTGGATAAACAATGTCCAAATCACATTCCGAAGCAGCCAAACACAGGAGAAGCAAATAAGATAATGATTATTTTCCTTTTTCTCTGAGGCTTCTCAGCTTCCCAGGAGAAAATCCTGGGCAAGGGGATTTTTCAGAGAATGTGACAGTGACACCCCCCTGGCTCTTTCCGTGCCCCCTGTGTTGAATTTGCAGCAACCCTGATGAGGGGAGAGATGAGTGAATCTGATTCCATGTTCTTAGAAGGCTGATGTATTATTATATTATATTATATTATATTATATTATATTATAAGAAATTATATACTAAAACTGCATTAAACTATAGAGAAAGGATGTATCAGGAGGTTAGAAAAGAATGAACAATAAAACCCCATGATGGACTCAGAGAGTCTGACACAGCTCGCTGTGATTGGCCATTAAATTAAAACAATTCACATGCTGGGTAAACAGTTCTCCAAATCACATCCCAAAGTAGCAAAACGGGGAGAAGCTGAAGCTTCCCAGCTTCTTAGGAGAAGAAATCCTGGCAAAGGATTTTTCCTAAAATATCAGGGAAACAGGCGTGCTGTGGGCATTGATTCGCTCAGACCTCGATCCTTCCCCAGGAACAAGATCTGTGGGATTTGGGTGTTTCTCTGCTCCAGCTGTGCTGAGGAAGCTGCAGTGACCCTCTCCTTTCCCATTTTCCAGAAAAGCTGATGTTCAAGAACGCTCCCACCCCCCAGGAGTTCAAGGAAGGGGACGACGCTGTGATCGTGTGCGACGTGGTCAGCTCGCTGCCCCCCACCATCATCTGGAAGCACAAAGGCAGGGATGTCATCCTGAAAAAGGATGGTAAGGGCTTGCTTCCTGCCCATCTCCCTCGCACACACAGTGCTGGTGGTCACAGGGGACAGGAGGAGCGGTTTGTGCCTGACCCAAGGCCATGGGATGTGCATTTCCTTCAGTGCTCCCCATCGCTCAGCCAGGTCTGCTGTGTCCCCCTGGATCTGTTCACCTCCCTGAGCACAGCCCAGGGCAGGGGCAGAGGCAGATCCAGCTCCAGCAGCAGATCCATTCCTGGTGGGGAGGGAGATTTTGGGAGATTTTAGGAGATTTTAGGGGAGGGGAAGGGAAGGAGGAAGGGAAGGGAAGGGAAGGGAAGGGAAGGGAAGGGAAGGGAAGGGAAGGGAAGGGAAGGGAAGGGAAGGGAAGGGAAGGGAAGGGAAGGGAAGGGAAGGGAGAGGCTGAGTGAGCTTCCCTTGCCTTTCTTTGTCCTTTGCAGTGCGCTTCATCGTCCTGTCCAACAACTACCTGCAGATCCGGGGCATCAAGAAGACAGATGAGGGCACCTATAGGTGTGAGGGGAGGATCCTGGCCCGTGGGGAGATCAACTTCAAGGACATCCAGGTCATCGTCAACGGTGAGGGGCTGGGAGCAGCACCTTGCCCCTGCCTCGCACTCACACCATCCTCCTCCTCTGCTGTGTCCAGTAAAGTGTCCATGGAGCACAGGGAGTGTTTGCCAGGTGTTTACAGGAGAATAACACCTCGAGGAACCTGAAGCCCAGAGTGAGGAGCTGACCTCAGTGGCACTCACGAGTGGCTTTGGCCACCACACTGATTTCTTTTGTGTCTCCCACCCACTGCCCTTTCTCCCCTGTGCTGATAACTTTGGCCATGCCTCAAACCTGCTGATTAAACCCTGGCAGGGCTTTTGGGTGAGCAGTGCCAGAGGTGCCCAGGAGCTCCCTGTGGCTCACACCTTTGGCCATGCCTCAGACTCTGTGATCAAACCCTGACAGGGTTTTTGGGTGCCCAGGAGCTCCCTGTGGCTCACACCTTTGTCCTCCCCAGCTCACCCTGGCTCTGCTCTCTTGCAGTGCCTCCCTCTGTGCGTGCCAGGCAGAGCACCATGAACGCCACTGCCAACCTCAGCCAGTCTGTCACCCTGGCCTGTGATGCCGATGGCTTCCCCGAGCCCACCGTGTCCTGGACAAAGTAAGAGATGCTGTGTGCAGGGTCCTGCTGGCCTGGGGGTGCCTCCCCTGCAAAGGGAAGGGAATGTTCTGGCTGGGATGAGCTGATTTCCCTCACAGCAGTGGCCTCATGATGGGGCTGAGGTCACCTTGTTGTATTTTCTGGGACAAAGGAAGGAATGATGAGTCTGACTCCATGTTCTCAGAAGGCTAATTTATTATTTTATTTATTGTATTTTATTTTATTTTATTTTTATAATAATGATATGATATGATATGATATGATATGATGATATGATACTAAAGAATACAGAAAGGACACAGAAGGCTAAAAAGATAATAATGAAATACTCCTGACTCCTTCCAGAGTCCTGACACAGCCTGACCCTGATTGGTTATTAAGTCAAAACAATTCTCATTAAACCAATCAAACAACCAAGAGTCGGTAAACAATGTCCAACCACATTCCAAAGCAGCAAAACACAGAAGCAAATCAGATAATTCTTGTTTTCATTTTTCTCTGAGGCGTCTCAGCTTGCCAGGAGCGAATCCTGGGCAAGGGGATTTTTTAGAAAATATGACAGTGACACCATCTTCTGCTTTGGGTTAGGCAGGGAGCACAGAGCCCACCCGGGGGGGAGAATCTGAGGGTGAAAATCCTCTTGGTTGATATAAAAACAGTTTCATAAAGCAACGCAGACCAAGGGTTTCCTTCAGTGCTCCCATTGCTCAGCTGTGTCCCCTCCCAGCTCCCTGCACTGCCCTGCCAGGTGCGATTCCCACTCCAGGGACTCTGTTCTTGGAGTTCTGCAGCCTTGGGTGAAGGTAGGAGCACGGAGGGACCTGGAAGAGCTGATGGCAGCTTGGAGTGGTGCCTTGGTAGGCAAGAAACCACCTGTGGTGGGGTTTCAGCTCTGTGCTGTGCCAGGAGGTGGGAGCTGGGGCAGGAAGGGGTGGGAATGGAGCCCAGGGGCAGAGGAGAAGGGGCTGGTCCCTCTGGGCTGCAGGGCAATAACTGCATGGACAGGCCACCACAGCCCCCTGTGCTCTGTGCCCCCAGGGATGGAGAGCCCGTGGAGGAGGTGGAGGAGGAGGAGGACAAATACAGCTTCAACTCGGACGGCTCCGAGCTGGTGATCCACAGGGTGGACAAGAGCGACGAGGCCGAGTACATCTGCATTGCTGAGAACAAGGCCGGAGAGGCCGACGCCACCATCCACCTCAAAGTCTTTGGTAACAGCCCCTGGCAGCCCTGGGGGGAGCTGGGGGAGCTCTTTGAACCAGTTAATTCATGGCTGCTGCCGTGCCTGTGCCCCTGTGCCATCCTGGGTGTGTTGGAGCTCCTGTCTGGAGCCATCCATCCTGTCCATCTGGAGCCCTCCATCCTGTCCATCCCAGCTCCTGTCTGGAGCCCTCCATCCTGTCCATCCCAGCTCCTGTCTGGAGCCATCCATCCTGTCCATCCCATCTCCTGTCTGGAGCCCTCCATCCTGTCCATCCCAGCTCCTGTCTGGAGCCCTCCATCCTGTCCATCCCAGCTCCTGTCTGCTCCAACACAGGCAGGGCTGCTGGTCAGACCCACAGCCTGCTGGAAATGCCCTCCAGAATATTTCCTGGAGTCCTGATGCACCAAAGCTGCTGTTGAAAAGGTTTTAGCTCTTGAGTGGGGCTTGCTGCAGCCTGGACAGGGAGGTGAGCTCCCCCCCAGCACTGTGGGAGTGACCCCAGGCTTGAAGGGGTGAATCAGGAGCTTCCCTGCCTCCCAGGGGTCTGGAAGTGTTGGGGAATGTGGAGTTCTCCCTGCCTTTTGCAGGCACCTGCCCAAGGTGCTCGGCAAAGGGCTGGTTTGGGGCAGGAGGTGGAAGGGGGAGCTGGTAATGCCAGGGGTGAGCGTTTGTGCCCTCTGAACTGGCTCCTCCTCGGAGCCTCAGCTGTGGGAATGAGCACAAGAGGTTTTCCAGGTCCTTCCCTTCTGCAGGAGGGGCCCTGGTGAAGGTCCCTGTGCTCCTTCCCCAGCTGGCAGGAGATGGTCCCAGCTCTCCCCAGCGCTGCTCACGCTGAGCCCCCCTGAGCCAAGGCTCCCTTTGCTCCTCCGCAGCCAAACCCAAGATCACCTACGTGGAGAACAAGACGGCCATGGAGCTGGAGGATCAGATCACGCTGACCTGCGAGGCCTCGGGGGACCCCATCCCCTCCATCACCTGGCGGAGCTCCAGCAGGAACATCAGCAGCGAGGAGAAGGTAAAGGTGCAGAGGTGCAGGGGTGCAGAGGTGCAGAGGTGCAGAGGTGCAGCCCTGCCCGGGCTGGGGGCTTGGCACAGCCCCTGGCCCTGCATGGGGGCACGGGGGGAGCATGCTGTGGGGGGCTGGGCTGCTGCTGGGGGGCACTGCCACACCTGGGGCACACCTGGGGCACACCTGGGGCACACCTGGGGCACTGCCACACCTGGGGCACAAGTGGGGCACACCTGGGGCACTGCCACACCTGGGGCACACATGGGGAACACCTGGGGCACTGCCACACCTGGGGCACTGCCACTCCTGGGGCACACCTGGGACAGTGACACACCTGGGGCACACCTGGGGCACTGCCACACCTGGGGCACTGCCACACCTGGGGTACACATGGGGAACACCTAGGGCACTGCCACACCTGGGGCACACCTGGGACAGTGACACACCTGGGGCAATGCCACACCTGGGGCACACCTGGGACAGTGACACACCTGGGGCACACCTGGGGCACTGCCACTCCTGGGGCACAGCACACCTGGGGCACTGCCACCTGTGCCACACCTGGGCCAGTGCCACACCTGGGGCAGTGCCAGAGGTGCCACACCTGGGGCAGTGTCACACCTGGGGCAGTGCCACCTGTGCCACACCTGGGACAGTGCCAGAGGTGCCACACCTGGGGCAGTGTCACACCTGGGGCAGTGTCACACCTGGGGCAGTGTCACACCTGGAGCAATGCCACCTGTGCCACACCTGGGGCTGTGCCGCACCTGGGGCAGTCCCACCTGTGCCACACCTGGGGCTGTGCCGCACCTGGGGCAGTCCCACCTGTGCCACACCTGGGGCAGTGCCACCTGTGCCCTCCTGTGAGAGCCGCCTGGGCTCCGAGCAGCTGGGGAGTCCTTCTGCAATTCCTGCTGTGTTCACTGGGGGAGGTTCGATTTGGGCCACCCCAAAGCCCGTTCAGAGCAGTTCCTGCAGCTGCAGGGAACATCTGGCAGGGGGGCTGAGCCCCGGAGCCAGGCAGGGCAGGTGAGGGCTGCTCCCTGTCCGTCCCTGCTCCCTGCTGCCCTCTGGCACTGCACATCCCCAGAGCACAAAAGCCTGCCTGCCTTTTGTGCTCCCCTGTTCTGTTGATCCCATCAACACCATTTCGTTCTTAAAAGGCAAAAATAATTAGCAGTTTTTTTCTTTCTTGAAAGAGAGTGCTGGTGGTTTATTGGAGACAGCTCCTTTAATTAGAGCAGGCTGGGTGTGCTGCTGCTGCTGCTGCTGCACTGGGGATGTTTCGTGAGTGATCAGGAGGCAGAATTTGGAGCCAGAGAAGGCCCAGACAGAAGCAAGAGTGAGGAGTTGTTGCTAATTAATAATCTCCTATTAACAGGGTGATGCTTCAGGGCTCAGCTGCCTTGGCCATGCCAGGGGCTCTGGCTCAGTGTGACACTGAAAGTCTTGGAGCAACAGAGCTGTCCACTGTCCCTGCTCCCCACAGCTGCCGTCCTGCCCTGCAGCTCCTAAATGAGCTTTTTTAATTGCCCCCATGACGTCAGCCCCTCCCCACGCTGTGCATGTGTAACTTTATTAATCAGGGTGCCAGAGTTGTCCAGCTTCAGTTCTTTCTCAGCATCTCTTGGATCCCAGGGCTGCTGTGAATCCCTGCAGTGTGCAGGGAATGTTTCCAGCCTGCCTGGGGCACCTGTTTGGGCAGGAGTTGGGGTTATTTATTCATGGCTTGGTCTCTGTGAGCCCTGGGAGGTGCCAAGGGCTCCAGGGCTGCTGGCTCTGGAGTTTGGGTCCCAGCCATGGACAGGCTTGGGCAGGGAGGGGATGGAGAAGGTGAATCAGGGGTAGAGGAGCCCCTCTCTGAGCCCAGTTAAAGCATCACAGCTCAGGGCAAAACTGCTAACTCATTTTTGCTGGTTTTTGAGACTCTGCTTGCTGCTCTCAGGTGGGTGATCAATAGCAAGGGGAATGTTCATGCTCTGACACCTGGAGATGGGGGAAAAGCCAAGGTTTGAGGGGCTGCCATGTGTTCATGGGCTGGTTCAAACCTTCAGGGCAAACATTATTTTATCATATCCCATGCACTTTCTAGGCTGGATTATTGTGTGTGTGTGTGTGCATTTTGTTTTGGTTCGTCTTGTACTTTTCTCATTCTCTCTCTTGTGCTCTGAGTTGAGGGAAACATTTCAGATGTCCAGAAAATCCTGAGGTCAGAACAGCTCTATAAATACTCTGCTACAAATTCTATTAGAATATTTAATTCTATTAAATATTCTGTTGCAAATGCATAAATTCAGTTTATTCTCCACTTTCTTTCTCTGGGACAGCACAGGGAAGTGGATGGTCTTTGGTGCAGGACAGACAATGATATTTTTAGAATCATCAAGCCCACTTTTGAACATTTCTGTTATCCAGGTACTTGGACGCTTCTCTCTTGCTTTGTGTTGTTTTCCCTTGTAATGATCCCTCAGTGAAGGTTTTTAGAGGTGTAGAGATGCCTCAACTCCCCAAACATTCTGGCAAACCTACCCAAAGCCCCAAAGGAAAAGGCAGCTTCAGTTCAGCTGTGTCTCCTGGCAGATTTTGGGCTGTCCCAGCCTGGGAGAGCTCAGCTGTGGGGACATTGCTGGGTTTGTCACCCAGCACTGCAGCCCAGCCTGTGGGGATGGGAGGGAAAAACTCTGCAGGTCCCTGATCCTTCATCCAGGGCTGGAATATCTGGGAGCTGCTCCCCCTGCCCAAAACTCCCTGCAGGGCAGAAAGCAAAGGGAGCATCCTCTCGCCAAAGGAGTGAAGAGCAGAGGAATCAGCTCTGATTTCTGCATCCCAGACACACATCCCTGATCCTTCATCCAGGGCTGGATCTCCTGGGAGCTGCTCTCCAGCCACCATTCCCTGCAGGGCAGAAAGCAAAGGAGCATCCTCTCACCAAAGGAATCAAAGAGCAGAGGAAGGGATGAGCTCTGAATTCTCCCTCCTGCATCCCAAACCCAGGTTAACCCCTGTGCTGTCACTGGGCCTTCCCCTGTGCCTCCAGCAGGAAAATGCAGATTTCTGCATGGATCTGAGAGCAGGGAAATGCAGGTTTCTGCATGGATCTGAGAGCAGGAAAATGCAGATTTCTGCATGGATCTGAGAGCAGGGAAATGCAGATTTCTGCATGGATCTGAGAGCAGGGAAATGCAGGTTTCTGCATGGATCTGAGAGCAGGAAAGTGCAGATTTCTGCATGGATCTGAGTGGCTTGGCTGAATTTCAGGTGTGTGACAGGTGAATTCTGGAAAGAGCCCAGCCCATCCTTCCTCTGGTCCCTGGGCCTCTCTCAGCTCTGTGCTGCTGGCAGCCAGAGCAGATGGAGGAGTTTTCCATAGTTTAGGAATCTGAAGGTGCCTGGGGCCTTGGATTCCCCCTCATTCCCTGCCTGGTGCTGGGGCAGCTGCTCTGTCTCTGTCTGGGTCAGGAAGAGTTAGTCTGGGATTCTCTCTTTTCTCTTCACAAAAGAGAAGAGTTTATCTTTTTTTCTTTTGTGTTGACTTAATTTCAGGTTAATACCCATAAAATAAACATAGATGGAAACCACATATGGACAAGGAATTAGCCCTGCTTGCTCCTGTAGGCTGCAGACATTATTTCCTTTTCACTGTTTCTCAGCACAGGCAGAATCCAGTGTGATCACATAAATAATAATAGACTCAAAATCAGGTTATTGTGTCTGACAGCAGTGAATCTCTTGGGGTGATTTTGACATCTCCAAGTTGGCCTCAGCATTGTAAGAAACTCTGAACCATGGAATCACAGAATGGTTTGGCTTGGAAGGGACCTTCAAAGGCCATTTAGTCCATATGGACAAGGAATTAGCCCTGCTTGCTTCTGTAGGCTGCAGACATTATTTCATTTTCACTATTTCTCAGCACAGGCAGAATCCAGTGTGATCACATAAATAAAAATAGGCTCAAAATCAGGTTATTGCATCTGACTAGTTAATCTCTTGTCAAAATCTCTCGATTTTGACATCTCCAAGTTGGCCATTGGTAAGAAATCCTGAGCCATGGAATCACAGAATGGTTTGGCTTGGAAGGGGCCTTCAAAGGCCATTTAGTCTCCTGCAAGGGGAAGGGACATCTTCAATTCCCCTGGGCTGGGGAATGTGGCTCTGCCTCTTCCCCCTGTCCCGAGGGTCACTGCAGGGAAGCTCTGAGCCCCTGGGAATGAGCTCTTTTCCTTTTTTCCTTTTCCATCCTCCTTCATGTTGACACCCAGGGATGAAAAGCGTCCCCTGTGCTGACCCCACAGAGAGCAGCAGTGGCAGGGGACTCCCAGGGACATCCCTGGCACTGAACAAAGGGATTATTCTGCATTATTGGGCTCCTGCTCAGCTTTCAAGCAGGATGAATGCGCCCAGAAATGAGCAGCTCCTGGGAGCGTCCCAGCCCCGCGGGCTTGGTGAGCTCCTCTCCCAATGACACCCAGCCCATTGCTGTCCCTGAGGCGCTGTCAGAGAGCTCTGTGTCCCATCTGTGCTATCTCAGTGTCCCCTGGCGGCAGGGCTCTGCTTCTGCTCCTCATTCCTGAGCCTCCATCTCCATCCCTGTCACCCGTGTGTGCTGTGACACCCCCACAATGTCACCGTGCCTCACAGCCAGTGCTGCCACCCTGGGCATTCTTGACTCCTGAGCAAACCACAGAGAGCTGAAATATAAATTACAGGGGGGGAGTGGGACACGGCGACCTGGCTCTCTGTGAGCCACAGGGAACGTGGTCCCTGCTGCTGGTGGCTTTCTCTGAGTGGGAAATATTTGCTTGGCAGGGAGTTTTGGGCATGTTCACTGCTCTGGGGCTGGGTGCTGCCATCCCTGAGCGCAGGGAGCTGGGGCTGCTCCTCCTCCTGGCGCAGCCTGCATGGAACCAGGCCTCCAAATGCATGATGAGCACGTTAATTAGCGTTAATTAATCGGTGTGGGGTGGCAAACAGACCAGGGGCACGACACTGGGTCTGCCCTCTGCAGCTCAGTGGGCAGAGGCGCTTCCTGAGCACCAGGTGTGTAGGGAAGGTGAGATGTGACAAAGGAAACAGTCCCTGATGTAATAAATCAGCCTCGAGGTGCCAGCAGCCTTTTTTAGCCATTTAAAGACCAAAGCAGAGGCTGTGAAATGGTGAATTCCAGCCTGAAATGGATGGGAAAGGGAAGCTGTGATCCCCCCACCCCACACACAGGAGAAATTCAGCTTGGAGCCTGCATGTGCACCCAGCTCAATGTGCTGCAAACACTGGTACCTGAGAGCAACCTTTGACAAACTTTTATTGCTTTTTTTCTGTCGTTGTTGTTGTGTTCTATATCTGTTCTCTCCAGGCTTCGTGGACCCGGCCCGAGAAACAAGAGGTATCAGATTCTCAGAGCTTTAGCAAAACTTCTTTAGGTCCTTGGTTTTTGGTTTCTCTTCTAAGCATCACAGATTAACAAATCTCTAGTGCAGTAACCAACTAAACAAGCATTAATTTCAGCCAGTTAAATACCAGTACATACAAGGAGCAGCTTCTAGAGGTAGAAATTGCTTGGCATGTAGTGATGCAATTTTTTGGATGAGCAAAGTGGCTGTGTTGGGAGTGAGGAACTCTGCTCGTCACCTAAAAATGAAAAGGAAAGGCAATTAAAATGAAAAGCAAATGTAAAATGCTCTTTTCACCATTTTTTTTCTGTGCTGCCAGTGTGAATCATCCTCTCTTTGAGAGAGGGAAGAATTAGCACCAACCTGTACTTTGGGAAAGTCATTTTTCCCCAGGAAAGCCTCCTCTGCTCCAGCCAACTCACCTATTTGCTCATGGCACTCCTTCAGTTTGACCTTCTGTGTAAAGGAAACTGCATCTTGCTCCATTTCCAAACCAATGCAGAGAAACCTTGCACGAGGGGCATTTCTGCAGAAAATGCTCCAAATTGCTCAATTATTTCCGTTTGTCTTTGATTTTTAAGGGTCAGCGAGGGGGAGGTGGGATAATGCAGGGACTGGGGTTGGTGCAAATGGGGTTGGATTTTATTTCACATTCAGTGCTGTGCTATAATAATAATAACAATAATAATAATAATAATGCAGCTGATTTGTAGCCCTCTTGCTTCAAAATGGACCAGAAGGAAAGTTCCCAAGCAAATAACAGGGGTCAGGTGGAGAACAAAATGAGCTGTCAGAACTGGGTGACTTGGATTTGTATTTTTAGGATCAACTTTGTGGAGGCTCTGATTTTTTTAAATCCTTTTGAAGCCATCCTAAATCCCAGAGACTGAGCAAAGGGAAGCTGTAACTCGAGCACCACCCAGCTGTTTTTCATGGGGAGATCCTGCCCGTTCTCCCTTCAGAATAATCGGCTGCTCTGTGGCAGGAGGAGGCATCAGATTCGCAGGGCAGTTTGCGCTGAAGGATTTGGAATTTGAGTCGCTGCATCTCCCCAGGACTCAGAGGAATTCCTGTCCCAGCTGTCCCCTCCCTGCCCCAGTGTTTTCTCTGTGCTCTCTCTCTCTCCAGCTTTTGATTAATAATGAGCACTAATACTATTAAGTTTGCTGTCTCTAAATTTCTTACTGCCTCTGTGTCTTAAAATTCCCCAGTGGAGTGCAGGATATCTCTCTAAAATTGCTTTTAAATTGCTTTAAAGTTGCCTGGGGGCTTTTAGCAGTGGATTCCAGCAGCAGGAGGAAGGTCAGGGGAGCGTTTGGCATTAAATATTTCACTTTTACTGGAGGAATTTCGGGTGAGGAGGTGAAGTCAGGCCTGGCAGCATCTCTGGGTACCCCCAGTCACAGCCCAGGCTGGCTGCTGGGGATGGGTGAAGCATTAGGAGTATTCAGGGCTGCAGTTAAATGCAAATATCAAACACTGCACTGCAAGGAAAGGGCAAGGAGAGACCCCTCCTCTTCCTCAGTGCAGTTCCTGCCGGGGTTGGAGTTTTCTGGGGTTTGTTGGGGGTGTGGGAAGTGAGGAGCAGGCAGGACTGTGCACAATTATCCCTGGATGCTTGTTTGGGAAAGCTGAAAGCTCCAGAAGGTGAAGGGCAGGGGATGAATGCAGTTTGTTTATTTATTTGTCTCTGCTCTCCCCCTCTGAGCTGTGCTCACAGTGGCTGTGCCCCAGGGCATGGCCAGAATTTGGGGAAATGCCTGCAGTAGGATAAATTGCAATAATTGGCAATAGAGAGAACATCCTGCTCTGTTCTGAGGAGTGATTCACTGAGCTGCTCTCCCCCAGCACCAGGAGTTTGTTATTTTGATCCTTGCAGTTGGGGGATTTGAGTAAAAAGGGTTGCAGATGTCAACATCTGGCTCCCAAATTCCTGCCTGTCCTGTCTCCAGCAGCCAGGGCCCCTGGTGGGCTGCAGCAGGGAGAGGGAAAACCTCAGTGTGCTTTCTTGGCTTTTTCTCTTCCTTGGAGTGTTCTTCCTGATCTCTCTTTTTCTTCCCTTTTGCCTTTTTGCTTTAAAAAACCAGAGCTTTATTTCCAGAATGAGTTGCATTGCTCGTGAAATCCTCCCTGACCATGATTTCCTGGCTCTCCTTTGGGGTGGGAGAGATATTTGGGTGTAAAACGGCCTTTTCTAGAGTCACCTCTGGTGATCCCACTCTTGTTTTGTCCTTGCCACTCTTCTGGTGAGGTCCCAGAGACAAATATTGAGAATATTCCCAGGTCTGGAGTGCTGGCACCCATGGGTGCTGCTGGAATGAGCTGGGCTTGGGAGGGAAATGCAGAGTCAGACAGAAGCGAGCAGTGCAGTGAGATGAAAGCAGATTTGGGTGGTGTGGCACCACAGCAGCTCCATGTCAGGCTCTGCAATGATGCCCACAGCACCACATGTCCATGGATTGACTGCTCCAGGGCAGGGATGGAGTCTGTGGCTCGTGGCACTGGCCAGGAACTGCAGCAGGGAATTGCTGGAGAGAGGAGAGAAGTGCACCCAGTTGTTTGTGTGCCATCACAAGATGCTATTTTTGTGCATTTGAAATTGGCCTGGTGCCCATGAGCTGGTACTGGAGCTAACTGAGGTGACAAAAGAGATTTATTTGTAGAGACTTTGTCAGTCTCAGCACAGAGAGAGGCTCAGGCCCAGAGGTCTGAGATACCAGAGATGCTTTTCGTGCACTTGGCTGTTGGAAACCCTCAGGGTTTTACTCATTTATCAGCACTTGTCCTGCACCTTCCAAGCAAACAGATGCTCCTGGAGGGTGGCAGGATGCAGCAGCAGGCACAGCCCTGAGGGTGCCAGATTTACTCCCTGGTGTTTGTGCTGCAAAATAAGAAATGAGAGCAGGGAGTTGGAGCTTCCAGGCTGAGGCAGGAGCAGCAGGAGGGAGAGAGGAGTCCCTGCTTTGTGTTTTCGTGGATTTGGTGACAAACTGGAGAGGGAAACCAGCCTGGGTGGGTGCAGTCCCTTGGCAGTCCCCTGGGATTTTCCACTCCTCGTTTCTCTCTGTCAGTGGCATCCCCACACTCTCTTGGTGTGGGAAATGGTTCTGGAATTTTCTTGGGGCAGGGCTGTCTCTGGAGGCTTTCCTGTCCTTTTCACTGCCCTTTCCTCTCTTGGTGTGCCACATTCAGGTGAAAGCTCTGAGCTTCCTTTTTGCCTGATTCAGCTCTGGGCTCTGGATCTGTTCTTCCTTCCCCATTTCAGGGGCACTGAGATAACACCAGTATTGCTGAGGGGACAGGAGGGGCTGGGTTCTCTGTCTGGAAGCTTTTGGGGAGGTTTCCTTTTGTTTTTTCTTCTCTTTGCATGCTGGCAAAACTTAACCAGAGCTGGATCTCTGCAGCTCCCACCCTGGGGAGGAGCTTTGTTCTCAGTTTGTGGGGTGTTCTCAGCCTGTGGGAGCTGAGGCTTTGCTCCTGCTGCTGCTGTTCCCCTTCCCCTGAGCGCTCTGAGCACTGCACACGCAGGGACAGGGAGCTGCCCCTGCTGCTTCACCTGGCCTCAGGTGAGGGATCTGCAGTGCTGGGGCTGCTCGGGCAGGGGGTGTGCCATCCTGGGTACGTGCCATCCTGGGGCAGAGTGTGTGCCATCCTGGGTTTGTACCATCCTGGGTTTGTACTATCCTGGGGCAGAGTGTGTGCCATCCTAGGGCAGAGTGTGTGCCATCCTGGATTTGTACCATCCTGGGTTTGTGCCATCCTGGGGCAGAGTGTGTGCCATCCTGGGTACGTGCCATCCTGGGTTTGTGCCATCCTGGGATAGGGTTTGTGCCATCCTGGGTACGTGCCATCCTGGGACGGAGTGTGTGCCATCCTGGGTACGTGCCATCCTGGGTTTGTACCATCCTGGGACAGAGTGTGTGCCATCCTGGGGCTGCCAAGGGCTGGGGCAGGGTGTGTGCCATCCTGGGACAGGGTTTGTGCCATCCTGGGACAGAATGTGTGCCATCCTGGGACAGGGTTTGTGCCATCCTGGGGCTGGGGCAGGCTGTGTGCCATGCCAGGGCAGGGTGTATGCCATGCTGGGGCTGCCTGGGGCAGGGTGAGTGCCATCCTGGGGCAGGCTGTGTGCCATCCTGGTGCTGCCAGGGCAGGCTGTGTGCCCTGCCGGGGTGCCCAGGGCTGTGGCAGGCTGTGTGCCACCCTGGGGTGCCCTGGGGCTGGCAGGGCAGGCTGTGTGCCACCCTGAGGCTGGCAGGGCAGGCTGTGTGCCATCCCAGGGCAGGCTGTGTGCCATCCCAGGGCAGGCTGTGTGCCACCCTGGGGCTGGCAGGGCAGGCTGTGTGCCATCCCAGGGCAGGCTGTGTGCCACCCTGGGGCTGGCAGGGCAGGCTGTGTGCCATCCCAGGGCTGGCAGGGCAGGCGGTGTGCCACCCTGGGGCTGGCAGGGCAGGCTGTGTGCCATCCCAGGGCAGGCTGTGTGCCATCCCAGGGCAGGCAGTGTGCCCTGCCAGGGCAGCGTGCCCCAGGCTGCCCCTGACGGGCTGTGCTGTCGCAGACGCTGGACGGGCGGATCGTGGTGCGCAGCCACGCTCGCGTCTCCTCGCTGACGCTCAAGGACATCCAGTACACGGACGCGGGCGAGTACATCTGCACTGCCAGCAACACCATCGGCCAGGACTCGCAGGCCATGTACCTGGAGGTGCAGTGTAAGTCCCTGGGGGGGCTGCTTCCTCCCCTGTTCCCTCCCCTGGGTGCTGCGGAGGGTGAGGCTGTAGAGGGTGACAAGTGTTTTTATTTAAACCAACGACCAATTTATATTATATAAGAAAAAAAAAAAGGTGAGGTAGATACTCCATTTAGCATGATTACAAAGGGCTGTAACACAGAAAGAGAAATTAATTACAAGTCAGAGGCTGCAATAACTCTCTCTGTAGCTGAGAAGCAGCTCAGGCTGGTGATGTCTCTGTGTGAGGGGTTTCAGGGTGTTCTCTGAGCACCTCACCACAGATCTGCTGCAGTCCCATTTATTGGGAGTCAGATAAGGAGGGTGAGGGTGTGCAGGTCTCTGTGTGAGATGTTTCAGGGCGTTCTCTGTGCCTGGGTGCTCTTTCATCTCACCATGGATCTGCTGCAGTCCCATTTCTTAGGAGTCAGGTTCTCCCCTAGAGCACCTTCCCAGCCCCACGCTGCTGTGTGCTCCTGCCTCTTTGTGCCCTTCAGCAGAAGATGTTCCCCGTGCCCTGGAGGAGAGGACAGTTCCCATTTCCCATATTAGATTCCCTTTCCCGCATTGAGGTGGACTCCAGCCAAGGGATCCTTGCAGGGAGGCTTTTTTGGGAGCTCGGCCGGCTCCAATTTTCTTCCCAAATGTGTCTTCCAGATGCCCCCAAGCTGCAGGGCCCTGTGGCCGTGTACACGTGGGAAGGAAACCAGGTGAACATCACCTGTGAGGTGTTTGCCTACCCCAGTGCTGTCATCTCCTGGTTCCGGGACGGGCAGCTGCTGCCCAGCTCCAACTACAGCAACATCAAGATCTACAACACCCCCTCAGCAAGTTACCTGGAGGTGAGGAAGAGCCAGGAGTGCCATCACATAAGTGGTGGTGAAGGAATTCTGTCTGGTCCTCTTAGCAGAAGTAAAGCTGGGGTGGTGTTTCTGGCATATAAATTCTGAGAAAATCAGGTTGTGGAAGATAAAGAGGAGCAGGAAGTGGAAGATAATCAGAAGAGACAGCCCCTGCTTGCCTCTGCTTTGTGCTCACTGCAGTTCTGTCCCCCGTGGACAGCCCTGGGAGCACAAACACCTGGATTTTAATGGAGCTTCTCCCCAGCTAAATTCAGGGTGCCTTGCAGAGTGGAAAGGGGTTTGTGATCCCAGCTGAGCCTTCCTTGCCCCCACAGGTGACCCCAGACTCAGAGAATGACTTTGGGAACTACAACTGCACAGCTGTGAACCGCATCGGGCAGGAGTCCTCCGAGTTCATCCTGGTGCAGGCAGGTGAGCAGGGAGGGCTGGGGGACACGGGGGCCCTGCTCTGCTGCCTCCTGACAGCACCTCCTGCCTTAGAGAGGCTGTGCACACATCCCCTGCTGCCTTGGAGCTGCTCAGCATCTCTGCTCCCTCGTTTCCCCAGGGGCTTGTTCTTCCCCGTGCTCCCAGAGCACTTGGGCAGAGCCGTGATCTTGGATTTGGGCACCCCAGCTCAGCAAAACCCCTGAGAGCAGCTGAGCTGCAGCACCTCAGAGCTGGGCCAGCCTGTGAGGGCTCCAGGGTGCCACAGGGACACATCTGGGGATTGTTAAGCTTAAAAGTTCCCAACATCTCCCTAGATATACTTTGCTGTAGCTTAGAGAGTCATTCTAGCCAAGCATGAATACACAGACCACTCTTCTATTTGTCTTTACTTTTCTACTTCATACATAACTTTTCTGCTGACAAATCTCATGGCTACTGCTCAGCTCCAGTACAGTTCTGCTGTCTCTGAGACCTTTTGCAGCTTTCCCAAGCCACTCTGATTTTATGGATTCCTACAGTGGAGCTCTGCAGTGCCCTGTGGAAGGGACAGAGGGGACAGAGTGACATCCAGAACTCAGAGCCCTGTGGAGGGGACAGAGGGGACAAAGAGGAACCCAGGACTGCAGAGCCCTGTGGAGGGGACACTGGGGACAGCGTGGCACCCAGAACTGCAGAGCCCTGTCAAGGGACAGAGTGACATCCAGAACTCAGAGGGACAGAGGGGACAGAGTGACAACCAAGATGCTTTTGCTGCACTGCCCTGCTTGTTCCCTTTTGGAGAAGGGACTGGCAGTCTCCACCCTCTTAGAAAAGAGACAAAATTAACATCTGTGCACTAATGAACATCTCTAAACCTGCCTAAACCCTCTGTGAGGCTCAGCCCTCCCCTTTGCCGTGCTGTGTGAGCGCAGGGGCTGTGGCTGCTCCCAGCCCCTTGCCCAGCTCTGTGTCTCACCGCTGCTGTCCCTTGTCCCCAGACACGCCCTCGTCGCCCTCCATCGGCAGGGTGGAGCCCTACTCCAGCAGCGCCCAGGTGGAGTTCGAGGAGCCCGAGGCCACGGGCGGGGTGCCCATCCTCAGGTACAAGGCGGAGTGGAGGGCCCTGGGCGAGGGGGACTGGCACTCCCGGCTCTACGATGCCAAGGAAGGTAGGAGTGACCATGAACACCCGCTTCCTTCCCCACCAGCGCTGAAAACCATTGACTTTCCTCTCCAGGGAGGGTGCGGGGCTCAGGCTGGAGGCTCCAGACAAGTTTTTAAAACGTTTTTACATTTTAAACGTTTGCTGTGAATGGCACATGGAACTTTCAGCTGGAAATGAGGGTTGGGCTTTGCTGTGAGCTCAGAACCCTGTGCTTGGAAT
The DNA here is from genome assembly GCA_039654755.1 of Calcarius lapponicus. Lineage (NCBI taxonomy): Eukaryota > Metazoa > Chordata > Aves > Passeriformes > Fringillidae > Calcarius > Calcarius lapponicus. The sequence continues at coordinate 63,521 of JBBFKN010000200.1, forward strand.
TGCAGTTCTCACTTGCTGCTTCCCACAGGAGGCTTTTGAACCCTCATCTGTCACCCCTTGATCCCCCTTGGGCAATAAACTCTGCTATTCCATCAGTTGAGGTGATCTATAGCAGTGCTTGTGGCACAGAATCCATCCTGGAGTCAAATAAAGCAAAATAATTTTGATTTGGGGAGGGCTGTAAAAGGGAGAGTTCTGTTCCAGAGCTTAATCCTCCACCACCAATCCCCTGTGGAGCTGAAATTTTTATTTTATTCCCCACTGCAGTGATGTGATCCCAGCTAGAGCCAGGTCTGTTTATCCCTTTTCTCCCCGTGTGGGGAAAACAAAATTTGTTCATTTCTTTCTTGGAGCCCTGAGCTTTTCTGTGCTTTTTTCTCCCCCCAGCCAACGTGGAGGGGACAGTGACCATCACGGGGCTGAAGCCTGAGACCACCTATGCAGTGAGGCTGTCAGCAGTCAATGGCAAGGGCGTGGGGGAGCTCAGCCCGCCCGCCGAGTTCAAGACGCAGCCAGTTCGTAAGTACAGCCCAGCCCAGGCTCCCCTGCAGCCTCCCCGTGCATGGATCTCACCTCTTCTCTCTCACAGACCTCGCTGCACCCTCTGGTTTCTCCGTGGGTTTGGGGTTTGTTGGTAACTCAGAGGTTTCTTTGAAGGGAGGAGTTGTTCCGTGTGCGCTGGTCGGTGTTTGCAGTTCAGGGGCTGTCGAGGAGAATTTTAATGAGGAAAAGCAGCTGAGGAGGGTTGTGGTCACAGAGAATGTGGTGTATTGTCACAAGGTTTGTTTTCCTCGTTGAGGTGTTCGGCACAGGACTGGCCTTGGGCTGTGGAAGGTGAAGGGAGGGAGGGTTGCTCTGTTTGAGATGCCCCTGCAGCTCTGGAGGGGATTCCATGGACTCCTCAGGCTCTTCTCTGCTCTGCCTGGGCCATTTCCATGTTCTGCTGTGGCCCAGCACTGTCCTCCTGGTCCAGGGAAGAGTTAAACCCCAGGGAGCTCTTCAGGGTGGGAAGGAGAGGATGATGAAAGGTGGAGTGGGCAGGGCAGGTGTGACCAGAGCAGGCAGGGAGAGGTGTTTGACCTGGCTCTGTCCCTTTGCATCCAGCCCTGACTGCTGTTCCCAGCCCTGAGCTGAATTCTCTCTCCAAACCCTGTGCTGAATTCTCTCTCCAGACCCCTGAGCTGAATTCTCTCTCCAAACCCTGAGCTGAATTCTCTCTCCAGACCCTGTGCTGAATTCTCTCTCCAAACCCTGAGCTGAATTCTCTCTCCAGACCCCTGTGCTGAATTCTCTCTCCAAACCCTGAGCTGAATTCTCTCTCCAAACCCCTGAGCTGAATTCTCTCTCCAGACCCCTGTGCTGAATTCTCTCTCCAAACCCTGAGCTGAATTCTCTCTCCAGACCCTGAGCTGAATTCTCTCTCCAAACCCTGAGCTGAATTCTCTCTCCAAACCCTGAGCTGAATTCTCTCTCCAAACCCTGAGCTGAATTCTCTCTCCAGACCCCTGTGCTGAATTCTCTCTCCAGACCCCTGAGCTGAATTCTCTCTCCAAACCCTGAGCTGAATTCTCTCTCCAGACCCCGAGCTGGACCCAGGGCTGTCCCTGCCCACCCCAAGCATGTCTGGAGTCCCCTGAGCTGTGCCCAGATCCCTGCTCAGCAGGGCACACCTGGGGTGTTGATTTTCCAGCTCCATATTCTCTGTCTCCTCACATCTTCTACATTTATTTTTTTTATTTGTTTCTGTGTGTCTATTTCTGTCTTTTGATTTCGTTTTTGGTCTGTGTCCCATCCATGGATAAACTGCAGGCATCCCTCACCCACGTAAGTGCTCTCTGCATTTCTTTCACTCTCTCTTTTTGTGTTTCTAGAGTGTTCCTCTAACACTTCCAGCTTTTAATTTAGTGCCTTTTTCCTCTCAGGGGCTGTAGGGCTGGAGTAACTGGTAGTGTTTGTTCCCTAACCACACTGACTCTGCTCTTGTCTAGAACAGAATTGGGGTTAACTCTTTGTCTGTGCTCTGCAGCATGCAGTTGGAGTATTTAATGTAGTGATTATCTAATCATAATAATAATAAAAATAATAATAGTTAGCTTGTTGACTCAGAGTGGAGTAGTGGAAGGCTTCATATTTATGAATCCATTAAAAAACAGTTCAATTTTAGTGATACTGAGATCATTCAGGGAAATCAATTCAGCCAAATTGCAGATCTGGTTTAGACCAGAGCCAACCAAAAACTTCAACTTTTTGAATATCTCCACAATTTTGAAAGCACAAAATTGAAGGAAAAAAAATCAATTTTTTTCCCTGTTCTCACTAATGATTTTACCATTGGACAGTCTTCCAGCACTTGTGTAGATTGTGTGATTAAATAAATAAACCTCATACTAAATTTTAAATAAATGGCATGCTCCCCACTTCCCCGTGCAAAATGAGTCAGGAATGTGATGGATTTGTGTAATTGTGAGTGAAAAGTGGAGATGGCTCCACAGCTTTGTGCCTTTCCAATCAAACCTGATCAATGGAGCTAAAAAAACCTCTTTATCCCAGTGAGCATTATTCCATTTATCAGTGCCTCCCTGTGGGGAGCTGCTGCTGCTCCCAAGATTACAAGGACAAGCTCAGAGAAGCTTCTTTGAGATTCCTGAAGTGAAAAAGGAGAGGATTTTTAAAGTTTTTTATTAATAATTTTTCATTTTTAACCCAGATTTTGAATCCTGCTTGTGCCGTTTCCCCTTAAAGATTGCATTGGACAAAGGCTTGGATGTAGGGGAGCAGGAAGGGGAAGGATGGATGGACAGATGGACAGGCAGGACTGCAAACTGCAGCAGTTAGGGAGGCACCGGGAGGCATTCCCAGAACATTTGTGCAGTGTGAGATTGTTTGGATCCCATTCATTCCAGGAGCAACAATGAAAAATAATGACATGAGGGTGATGATGGTCAGGGTTAGAGCCCAGGCTGAGGACTGGGGAAATCCCTTCTGAACGGGAGATAAAATCCCCAGGGAGGGCAGGGCTGGGCATCCCCAGCAGTGCTGCAGGAAAAGGGGGAAATGCAGTGGGAAACAGAGGAAAAAGAGCAAGAAAAGCTCTGCTGCAGCCCCAGGCTCGTGGCCAGCGCCTGGGGACAGGTAGGTGGCTCTGCAGAGCATTCCAGCACTTCTGGACTGGAGTCTTTTGCTTTTTTATTATTATTTTCATGTGGCAGTGGGCTGCCAGTCCCTCTGTGCTCCCCAGTGCAGGGTAAGTTGCAGTTCTCCCTCCTTTAACTCATTTTTCATTTCCAGTTCCATCCTGCCCTCCAGGCTTTGCAGCTGGGATCACCCTGGGATCACCTTCCCAGAGCCCATCTCAGCCCCTGCCTGGAAATGGCACCACAAAAATGCCTTTTTTCCATCTCTGCTGGGATTCCAACTACCTCTCTGTGGGCAGTCACAAGCAGGAGGAATTTTTGTCCCCCCAAGTGTGATTTGAAGGTCACAGAGACGTCTCAGGAATTTTACAGCTCAGATTAACGAAGGCCACTTGTTTTCCTTGCCCTATTATTTAAAGTTTCTGTCTGAATGTAAAACCTGACACCATTTTTAATGCCTGCTGGGATAAGTCTGAAGTCATTTTGATTTATTTAATTTCCCTCAGTAAGAAAAAGAAGTTTCTGTCTATCTTAGAGGGCCTCTCCATGAGGTAATTAGAGATAATTATGGATTATAGTGGCACAGATGAGAATTCTGGAGATCGGAGGAGTGTCTGAGTTGACCTGGGTTTGTATTTTTCATTTTAACCATTTGCTGCTTTTCTTCATTTCCTTTTCCTTACAAATCTGCAGCCAAACAAAGGCTGGAGGACAGGGGTGGGGTTTGAAGCCAAAAGTGTTCAAAGAGAGCAGAGAGTGTGTGGGGCTGGTGCCAGAATACCTTTGGGTGATAACCAGCACTGCAATCACCCCAGACCAGCACTGAAATCACCCCAGACCAGCACTGAAATCACCCCAAACCAGCACTGAAATCACCCCAGACCAGCACTGAAATCACCCCAAACCAGCACTGAAATCACCCCAAACCAGCACTGAAATCACCCCATGTCCCACATCTTCTGGGGCTGGTACCAAAATACCTTTGGGTACAAACCAGCTCTGCAATCACCCCATGTCCCACATCTCCTCATCTCCTGGGGCTGATACTAAAATACTTTTGAGTACAAACCAGCACTGCAATCACCCCACATCTCACATCTCATCTCCTGGGGCTGGTACCAAAATACCTTTGTGAACAAACCAGCCCTGCAATCACCCCAAACCAGCACTGCAGTCAGCCCATATCACCTCATCTCCTGGGTTTGGTGCCAAAATATTTTTATGTACAAACCAGCACTGCAATCACCCCATGTCCCACATCTCATTTCCTGGGGCTGGTACCAAAATACCTTTGTGAACAAACCAGCACTGCAGTCACCCCACATCTCCTTATCTCACATCTCCTGGGGCTGGTACCAAAATACTTTTATGTACAAACCAGCACTGCAGTCACCCCAAACCAGCACTTCATCACCCCACATCCCACATCTTGCACCCCACATCTCCTGGGGCTGGTTCCAAAATACCTTTGGGTACAAACCAGCACTGCAGCCACCCCATGTCCCACATCTCCTGGGGCTGGTGCCAAATACCTTCATGTACAAACCAGCACTGCAATCACCCCACATCTCCTCATCTCCTCATTTCCTGGAGCTATTACCAAAATACCTTTGGGTACAAACCAGCACTGCAGCCACCCCATGTCCCACATCTCCTCATTCCCTGGGGCTGCCAGGACCCCCATCTGCAGGATTCTGCAGCTCCCTGGGTGCCTCAGGGCTGGCTGTCCCCCTCTGTCCCCTCCTCCTGAGCCCTGCCCTGTTCCCTGCTGTCACCCCCTGGTTCCCACCCTGTGCATCCTTGTGTTTCCATAGCAACGCCAGCTCCGGCTGCTGCATCCCTGAGCCCCGTGGCTCTGAGTGAGTACCTGGGGCTGCTGGCCCTGCCCTGGGGGCTCTGGGGCACCCTGGGCTGGCTGCTGACAGCAGTGTGCCGTGTGAGCATGTTCACATCCCAGCATGCTGCCCCTCTTCCCCCCTTCTGCCAAGCACGGGCTGAAAAATGGGAATCAAAGGCTCAGAAAAAGCACAGAGAGGGAGAGAAAGAGCAATAACCCCCCCAAATCATCCTTTCCAAAAGGAATGTTCCCTTTAGTGTTCCCCATTTTAGTGTTGCAGCTGCCTTTGCAAAAGGGAAGTGCATGAAATCATTTTTCTTGCTGCCCTGCCTTGCTCAGTTTGCTTTGAATATAGGGAGATAGAATTGATATTAAAATTAGGGATATTGGTTGCTGGAAGAAGATGCAAATGAGGAGGTAAAATACCCTGCAAGAGAGATCCCAGGGCCCTGCTTGCCTTAAAAGAGGCTTCAGGCTTCCAGAAGATTCCATGTCTGAGATGGGAGCTGGATTCAGCCTGCCTTGGTCGGGTGGTCAAGGGAGAAGAGCAGCCCTCAGTGAGGACCTGAGTGACCTGGTGCATGTGTGTGGTTTGGGTCACTAACGGGCTCTGCCCAGCCAAATGCTCTTTTTGTGCCTTGCAATAACCCAGAGCGTGTTTGTGGTCGCTGAGGTGTTCACCTGAGGGGGGTGGGAATGGTTTTCTGAATGGAAAACACTCCAAGCATGAAGCGTGGGGTGATCTTGGGGTTGGGATGGAGGGAGAGGACAGTATGGCCAGCCAAATGAATTTATAATTAATTCTAATGAATGCATTTATGACTGGCACATTTCATGGTCTCGCAGGTGACTTTAAATGTCCTTTACCTGCCAGTGGCCACCAGCAGCCAGTTGCTTGTGCAGTAATTTTCATTTCCAAATGCCAGACCCCAGTCCCTGCTTCACTCAGGGGCCAAAGAGACCTTTTCATTGCTGACAGCCTGGGCGGATGGGCTGGAGAGGCCAAGGGCAGGCTCTGCTCCTCATCCTCCATCCTCAGCAGGCAGACACTCCCTCCTGGCTGTTCTGTGTGGGCTGGACACAGCTCCCCGTGAGGGAGAACCTGGGGTCATGTTTTACAGAGCAGTTTGTTCTGGGAAAAAGGAATCTTCACCCAGAAAAGCTGCTGAGAGCTAATTAATGATAAAAAAGGAATCTTCACCCAGAAGAGCTGCTGAGAGCTAATTAACAATAAATATTTTCCACGGTTTTGTTGGTGTGGGGGCTGTGGGGAGGAGGAGGGTGGAAGTTTCCCTTTTGCCCTGCCCTGGGGCTCAGGCTGTGAGCAGGAGCAGAGCTGTTGTTTGTGTGCACACTCCCTTGGTGCCCACATTGGTATGCTGGGCTGTGCTGCAGCCTGTGCAAATGAGAATTCAGCAGCAGGGGAAGGGCAGTGGCACGGGGCAGATGCTGCTCCAGCTCGGCATCATTTCATTGCTGCTGCTGGGAGGGATCTGTGCCCTGCCCTGGCCTCTCCTGGGGCTCAGGCAGTGAGAGCAGCAGCAGGTGGGGATTGGGAGCTGCCCCGTGGCACCACAGGCAGGGACAGGAGCCCAGTGAGGCCGCAGGGCTCTCTCTGCTGTGGGATCAGGGGGAGATGTCTGGAGGCATGGAGGAGCTTTAGGAATGTCTCTCCTCGGGTTTAACCCTCTGAGGTTGCTCCAGGAAATAGTTCTTTGCCCATTTTGACGTTTTTCTTGCAGCTCTCTCCGCTCTGGGACCTGCTTTGCCTTGCAATGGTTCAGCTCACTGGAAAAAGGAGATTTTTTTTCAGGTTGGAGGGGGCTTGGAGCAACCTAGTGGAAAGTGCCTCTGCCTAGGAGTGGATAATCCTTCCAACCCCAGCCATTTTATTCTCTTTATGCTGCTAACTCTGCCCTTGATCTTTACCTAAAGCTCCTCTCCTGAGGACAGGCAGCCTCTCTTGCCTGGTGTGAAATCTCAGGCTATATTGAGTTTGCTGCAGGTTGGGAGAGGTTTCTTCCTGACCAGAAGACACGGATTTTCCTTCCAGGCAACCTCACAACAACTCCTAAACCTCCCTCCTTCACAGTGCCCAGAGTTCTGTGAGCCTGTGTTTGAAGAGAATGGATTGAGAGCTTGGCTGTAACAAATGGATTTTACATTTCGTGCCATCAGTTCCTTCCCCAGTAATGGTCTGTCCTTAATCTTGTCAGAGACAAGCACCCAAAAGATTAAGGGTTTAATTCTCTGTACATCAAATTAGCAGGGGAAGTACCAGAGCACTGTGGAGTAGCCTCATTAGGGTGAGACAGAGGTGAGAAATGTGAGTTCTGGAGTGATTTGGGAAGGGAGCTCAGGCTCAGTGCTGAGCTGGCAGCTGATTTTTCCTCATTCCCTGCAGTGCCCATCCCTGCCAGCAGCTGCTGCCTTCCCTGGGGTCCCATTGGGGATGGATTCCCTGTCCCTGGATCCCATTGGGGAAGGATTCCCTGTTCCCCTCTGGGGATGGATTCCCTGTCCCTGTTCCCCTCTGGGGATGGATTCCCTGTCCCTGTTCCCCTCTGGGGATGGATTCCCTGTCCCTGTTCTCCTCTGGGGATGGATTCCCTGTCCCTGTTCCCCATTGGGGATGGATTCCCTGTCCCTGTTCCCCACTGGGGATGGATTCCCTGTCCCTGTTCCCCATTGGGGATGGATTCCCTGTCCCTGTTCCCCATTGGGGATGGATTCCCTGTCCCTGTTCCCCATTGGGGATGGATTCCCTGTCCTGGGGCAGAGCCCAGCCCATCCCCTCGGTGTCACTGCCTGCACTGACCCTGTCCAGCCGCAGCTCCTGGATGAGAAGTGTCCCTGGCCAAGGTGCCCTCAGCAGGGTTCTCTCCCCTGCAGTTGTTGTTGTTGTTGATCAGGAGCAGTTTGTGCTGCAGAGGGAGGACACAGCACTGTGGGGTGCCAGGGTTTGTGCTTTGTCCTTTTGGGCTGGTTGTGACCCTCTCACCTCCACCGCCTCGGAATAACAATAATTCCCTTTTTCTTCCCAGCAGTTTTGTGGATTCCTCCAGCAGTCCTGGCACACACTCCAGTGATTTTGTCCCTTTTGTTCCTTGTATGACTAAGCAGTGACGCAGCTGTGCCTAACACAAGGCCATAACTCAGTGCTTGCTGTGGTTTAATATTCTTATTTTCCAGGCGGTTTTACTGTCCCCCCCTCAGTGTTTCTGATATATGCTGGCTAATTTAATTTTGCTCCTATTTTTATTTACTCTGTAATTCTGTTGTTGATTTTTTTCCCTTGCCCATTGTTTACATCAGTTTTTTAATTTTTTTGTATTTTCCATGTGACCTCCTCCACTTTCCTTTCAACCAAACTCATGTGCGTGCGTATCATGTGAATTTGTCATGTGGCTTGCATGGTGCTGATGATGTCGTCCTCGCTGGTGAACAGAAGGTAAAACACTTTGTTCTGATTGGTTGCCTAGATTTTTGGGGTGAGGATTCCCCTGTGGGATCTCCAAATTCAAAAAAAAAAAAAAACAAACCCAAAAAAACCCACAAAAATCCCACCGAGCCTTTTTGGAGGAGTTGCTCGTCACTGTCTGCATGGGAAGAACTCGACTTCAGTCCTCTGCATTGAGCTGGAAAAGACTTGGGAGGGGGGAAAACAGGAAAAAAAAAACCAAAAAAATCACCTGGCTCAGTCATTTGCTTCTTCACTCTCAAAGTCAGCAAGGAACTGTCCTAGGAAGGTGCTAAAAAATCCTCTGGAGTGAGCACCAAAGGCCAGAATCCTTTTGCCTCTCTGTGGGACCAACCACAGACTTGAATTTGATGAAAAATTAGGGCTCAATCTGGGAGCACCCTCTCTCCTGTTGCTTTAGCAGGATTTTGACCCTGTAAAATACACATTTATATAGAGATATATGCACACATCCACACTGTTTAGTAGCCTTCCAAAAAAAAATCCTCAATTCTCTGAAATCTGGTTATTTGGAGTATGTCACAATTTGATTTAAGAAATAATTCCCTTTTTATTCTGAGTAAAACTTAAGCATATATCTAGAATGAGAGCTGTGTTATGAAATACTCTCTGTGTAAAATGCTGTTATAAAATCCTCTCTCTGTATAAAATTCTGCGTATAAATCCTGTGAAATAGCCCAGAGTCCGCGCTGGGAGCCAGACCTCACACAGATCTCATCAGAGGGAGAATCTTGCTCCTGCCAGAGCCCCTCATTCCTCCCACCGAGGCTCTGGGAGCCTGGCGAGGCTTTAAGCTGAGCTCAGCAGATGATTGAGCCTGGCAAGGCTTTAAGCTGAGCTCAGCAGATGATGGAGCCTGGCAAGGCTTTGGGCTGGGCTCAGCTCACAGGAGCTGCTGGTCCAGCAGAACAAGGAGCAGATGATTGAGCCTGGCAAGGCTTTAAGCTGAGCTCAGCAGATGATTGAGCCTGGCAGGGCTTTAAGCTGAGCTCAGCTCCCAGGAGCTGCTGGTCCAGCAATGCAAGGAGCAGATGATGGAGCCTGGCAAGGCTTGAAGCTGAGCTCAGCAGATGATGGAGCCTGGCAAGGCTTTAGGCTGGGCTCAGCTCACAGGAGCTGCTGTTCCCTGGCAGAACAAGGAGCAAATGATTGAGCCTGGCAAGGCTTTAAGCTGAGCTCAGCTCACAGGAGCTGCTGGTCCCCAGGAGATGGTTGAGCCTGGCTCTGGGTGAGCTGGGGGACCCTGATCCTGAGCCCAGTCCCAGCAGGGCAGGGAGGGAAGCTCCTGCTCTGCTGCCGCCCCAGCCACAGGAGGAGTTGGGAGAGCCAGGCAGGAATTGGCTTTTGACAATCCAGGACTTCTGGAATCACCGTTTTGGCCGGGAAGGGATTTCGGCTGGGCTTTGCCAGGAAAACAGAACTAACACCAGTAACCTCCCCACGTGGCTGCATGCACAGAGAGCCTGTCCTGTCCCCTCCCTCTCTCTGCTGGATCCAGCGGGGTGGGAGATGTTCCTGTCTCATTTATGGACCTCTGATGGATCCAGCGGGGTGGGAGATGTTCCTGTCTCGTTTCTGCACCTCTGCTTTTGTTTCTTATTTCTGCTGCTGCTGTTTGCACCCCGATCCCAGCCTGTTCTTTCTCTGTGGTTTTGCCCTCCTGGAGGCTCTCCCTGCTGTCTGTTCCCGGTCCTGGTTTTGTGGTGCTCAGAGATTGCAGAAATCAGCCCTTCCCTCCTTCCTCTGCTGCAGAATTCTCCGGGTTTGCTCTCTGGGAACAAGGAGGATGCAGGACCTTGCCTTGCTGCCAGCTGGGCAGGGATTTAACTCAGAGATTTTTCATTTTCTCTTTTCTCCCCACCTCAAGTTGCACCCACTCCTGGCGCTCGTGGCACCCTCTGAAAATAAAAACAAGAATTTGTGCAATCCAGCAGAGCAGTGTTAGGGCCAGGAAGCTCTGAATAGAAACCAAAGGGTTCAGAGGATACCAGGAAACATTTCCTGCTCCCCTGCAGCAGCAGGTCATCTGAGTGCTGATGGCTTAGCAGGGAGTGGTGAGCATGAAATTGGAAATGTAATGGCTCAGGGCCCTGCCCGCAGCTCCCCTGGCACCAGCAGCTTTGGGAGCCTGGGGAAAAGCCCTCAACTCCTTGCTCAGGCTGCCCCTGGGTTCCTGTGGAGCTGGGCTTTCCTGGATCCCAGCCCAGCCAAGGCTGCTCCTCTCACAGCTGCAGCTCCTGCCTGGGGCTCTTCTCCTTTGCTGAGTGTCCTGGGGGAAATCTGAGCATCAGCCTCAGTCCCTGCGAGCACAAGGTCCTGCCCGTCCTGCACAGAGAGGATTGACTCAGATGTTTGGTGATCCAGCAGGAGATCTGGGCTCTCCCCAGCCAAGCAGCAGCAGCAGCAAGGGGGTCCCCGAAGGGTTCCCCTGTTTCAGAGCTGGGAGGGACTCTGAGGAGGGAGGGACAGGCTGGTTCCTGCCCTGGCTGAGCACGGAGCACCCCTGGATGCTGTTCTGCCTTGCAGCCCCCGTGCATGTGTGAGCATGAACCCTCTGAGCTCTGCTGACCACCTTCTCTCTGCAGCTACTCACATCTTCACTCCTTCTAGGGATGCTGATTCTGCTGGACTAAACTTTTCCCACTAAACTTCTTCCTCCTCTGTTTGACACACTAACCCAGTTTTCGTTTTACAGCCTTGTGTCTGGATTGCATCCACCTGCTTGAGATAAATGAAATAAACACTTATTTCTGGAGAGAAAACGATGCCTTAGCAGGGCTTGCACTGCTCCACCTGTTGGTTTTTGGCACTTAGGGGTGTTCTTTTCTTTGAAGAGAAATGTTTCTCAAAGCTGAAATGAATTTAAACTATTGGGGGAGGAAGGAGTGAATCAGGAGCTAGAAATTAGGTAATTCAAAGTGAAGAAAAGGAAGAAGAGTTTCAGCAGAGCAGGTAATGAATCATGGGAATGGCTGTGTGTAAAGTACAGCAGCATCTCTGACATTTGAGATCAAGAATAAGCATCTTTTCGATCAGAGGATGTTCCTGTTAGTCTCAGTGCTCAGTCACTGAAAAAATGCAGGCTGTGTTAGAGGAAAGGTCAGATTCTGGAAGTGCAGTGTTCCCTCAGCCCTTGGGGATCTCTGTGCTCATTAATGATCAATTAGTGATCCTCTCTGAGATGGGGAGTGGGGATGGAGTGAGGAGATGCTGCTCCTGCCACAAACACTGAGAATTCAGCCCAGCTGCTCCTGAGGGCTCAGGGCTCACCCAGAGCAGGGCCAGGGCTGCCCTGGGAGCTGCTCTGGGCTCAGGGTGACAGAACCAGGCTTTGCCTTCTGCTTTCTGTGAGTTTTGGTGACTAACCAGGACAATTGGTGACTAACCAGGACAACTGTTGCAGAGCAGCTCCTGCTACTCAGCCCCACAGCCAAAAGCAGGGACTTTGTGGTGCTGTTTGTCTTTTGGGAGGAGGAAAAAATATTTCTGCTTGTTTAACTGATGTGTTCAATGTGCCCAGGTGAGGATGGAGATTTCCTGTCTATCTGTGCCTTAAACCACACTTGTGTCACCTTTTCCTGTTCAGTGTGCACTGGGAAAGCTGTGCCAGGGTGGGATCCACATCTGGAATGCCCAGGGGGTGTGGGAGCCTTGCAGTGGGGATAAAGGCAGAGGAGAGGATTTGGAAAAGCAAAACATAGCCTGGAAAAAAAGGAGTGTTGCCTCTTTGCATCCATCAGAGGAGTTGCTGTGTTGTGAAACATAAATGTGTGTGTCCCACACTCCTGCAGTGGGATTGGTTCCCTTCTTGGAGCAGTGCTGCAGCATGGAATTCATCTGAAATCACAGCTCCTTGCAGTTTGCACATTGATACTTCACCAAAAAACTGCTCACATTCCTTTGAAGGCAGGAGGGAGGGGAAAGGGCTTCAGATTCCTTCTGAAGGATACTGGGAGATGAACCTTCCTGAGCTGGACACAAATCCAGGGGTGCAAATCTGCAACCAGACCTCCTGTATTTGGCTTTTTGAGCAGAGCTGCAGGGTGGGACTGGGATCCTCCATGGCATGGAGGAATTGAGGAGCTGGGGAGGAAGAACAGTGTGGGAGCTGTGGGTTGCAGGGCTGGGGATGTAAATCCCTCCTGTAAATCTCCTGCCCTGCAGGAGGAAGGGACATTTCCATTTTCTGCCTGTGGCAGTCTGGAACATGAGAGCCTTTTTCTCCTAGAAACTGAGAAATTCTAGAGGAGCAAAGGGAGGAGAAATTGTTCTAGAGGAGCCGAGGGGTTTCTCTGAATTTCTCTCCAGTATCCCTGGAGTTCCAAAGTGCAGGCTGGGTGAGGGGATGTGCTCTGGGTCTGTTCAGGGGTTTTCACACTCCCCCAAAACCCCCAGACAAGTTCAGAGTGCAGAATGGGTCTGTGAGAGGCACGGGGTCCTTCCCAGTGGTGCTCTGTACATCCCCTCCCTCAGGAGCAGCCAGAGAGCCCCTCCTGATGTTTGCCAGGAGCTCCACAGCAGTTCTTGCAGGAATTGCTCATTGCTTTGGGGTTTTCTTGGGGGAGGGGGGATCTCCTTCACTCTGACTCCATTCCAGCACACGCAAAAATGGAAATTTGGTGTTTCAAAGGCAGGAAACACTCGGGTGTGGGAAGTATTTACCTCAGACACACGGTGTCCTCTGTGTCTGGGTCAGCCCATACCCCGAGCTGAGGATGATAAAGTATGATTCTGAATTTTTACGAGCACTTTTTCCTCGATAATGCCTTTTTTTTTTTTTTTTTCCCAAATAACCCTGAATGCCCCGTTGTTGCAGGGGAACCCAGTGCCCCCAAGCTGGAGGGTCACATAGGAGAAGATGGCAACTCCATCAAGGTGAACGTCATCAAGCAGGACGACGGTGGCTCCCCGATCAGGCACTACCTGATCAAGTACAAAGCTGTAAGTGTGGCACAGCCCTGAGCTCTGAGCCTCCCGGGGCCCTGGGAGGGGCTGGGTTGAAAGGAGGAATCTCTGTCGCTCACCTGGTTTAAATCTGACGTGCTGAGATGTGCTTTTGAAGGAACAGAACTTGCAGCTTTTGCTGTCTGGAAGTAATTTAGTTAGGGGCAGAATGAGAGGAGGAGGTGAGGGGATTTTGTCTCAGAAAACAGGATTCTGAGCAGGAGAGAGGCTGCTTTGGCATCTCAGCCTCTCCACCCCGCAGCATTTGAGGGTTTCAGTGAATCCTGGTATTGTGAGCACGTGGAATGTTTCGTAAAGATTTGTTTTCCAAAGAGTAGTCTCTTAATTAGCCAGTAGTGATGGTGTTTGAATTAGAGGACCAATTAAATCTACCTGTGTATAAAAGCAATGGGATTCTTAATTGTCTTGGTTTGAACAGACAGGTGTGTGCTAAGGAGGGCAGGAGCCTCCCTGAAATGGAAGATCCCCTCCCTCCAAATTGTTATAAATTTGAAATTAAGGGGGCTCTCAGGCAAAGATATGGGAGAAGGAATAACAGTTCTTTACTAGGGAAGAAAATCAAAAGATAAAATAAACAATGCAGTAACTAAACCAACACTGACAGAGTCAGAACACAGCCTGACACCCTGTGGGTCAGGGTGCTGGCACAGTCCCATTGGAATTGTGGCTCAGCCCTCTGCAGTGTCAGGGGTGGCTCTGCTGGAGCAGGGATCCTGGAGAAAGGTGCAGGATCTGCCTCTGAAGGTCCAGTGGAAAAGGCAGCTGCTGTTCCTCTGGGAAATCCAGTGGAGAAGCTGTGCTGGTGTCCCAAACCTCAGATTATATCCAGGTAGGAATGCTTGGCTCCTCCCCCTGGGTGGAGCTTCTCACAATGAGATGATGGAATTTTTATCAGTCGTGCAGTGACGCTCAGTGGCCATGGACAGGAGAGATCTCCTGGAGGGAGGATTGGTCTGTGGAAGAGATACAGAAAACTGCTCAATGAACAGATGATCTATAGGTCAAGCCAGGTTTTATAAGCTCTTGGCGATCTCTATCACACCTGAGATAGCTCAGTCGGCTAATTATGACAGCCACGCCCTGTCAAATAAAATATGCATTTTTCACAATCAAAACTTCTGTGGGTCATAGAGTCAGTGACAGCAATGGCCCGTCAAGTAAAATACGCATTTTTGAGAATCAGCTTTCTGTGGATCACAGAGTCAGTACTAATTTTGACAACCACGCCCTGTCAGATAAAATACGCATTTTTCACAATCAACCTTCTGTAGATCATAGAGTTATTCAAATTATGACAGCCACACCCTTTCAATAAAACATCCATTTTTTCACAATCGGATTTCTGTGGGTCAGAGTCTAGTGCTCACTATGACAGCCACGCCCTGTTTAAATAAAATACGCATTTTTCAGAATCAACTTCCTGTGGATCATAGAGTCAATACAGCAATGGCCTGTCAAATAAAATGCGCATTTTTGAGATCTGTGGATCATAGGAATACACATTTTCCACAGTCGGCTTTCTGTGGATCACAGAAATACACATTTTCCACGATCAGCTTTCTGTGGATCGCAGGAATACACATTTTCCACAGTCAGCTTCCTGTGGATCACAGGAATACACATTTTCCACAATCGGCTTTCTGTGGATCACAGGAATACACATTCTCCACAGCTTTCTGGGGATCACAGGAATACACATTTTCCACAATCAGCTTTCTGTGGATCACAGGAATACACATTTTCCACAGTCGGCTTCCTGTGGATCACAGGAATACACATTTTCCACAATCAGCCTTTCTGTGGATCACAGGAATACACATTTTCCACAGTCAGCTTCCTGTGGATCACAGGAATACATATTTTCCACAGTTAGCTTTCTGTGGATCACAGGAATACACATTTTCCACAGTTAGCTTTCTGTGGATCACAGGAATACACATTTTTCACAGCTTTTTGTGGATCACAGAAATACACATTTTCCACAGTCAGCTTCCGTGGATCACAGAGCCCGTGCTCACCGTGCCCCTGTGCCCTCCCTGCAGAAGCACTCCTCGGAGTGGAAGCCCGAGATCCGGCTGCCGTCGGGCAGCGACCACGTCATGCTCAAGTCCCTGGACTGGAACGCCGACTACGAGGTGTACGTGGTGGCTGAGAACCAGCAGGGCAAGTCCAAGCCTGCCCACTACGCCTTCCGCACGTCCGCGCAGCCCACGGTGATCCCAGGTACTGCCGTGTGCCCCCCCGGGTCCTGCTGCCCCCTAATGCCACCGAGCTGCCCCCGTGTGCCCCAGTAACCCCCAGAGCTCGCTTGCTTCCAGCCCATTCTCTCATGGTCGGCGCCCCCGTGCAAGGCTGAGGGTCGCGGCTGCGCGCATACCTGTGGCAGGTATGTGGGGGTGGAAGCCCTGCCTGGCTGCTCCCAGGGGATGGTGGCTCCTTGTGTGGGGTAGGAGAAGCTTTCTGAGAGTGGGGGAGTGGAATTGTTGTTTGAAAGCTGAGTAGGACCTTCAGCTCTGCAGGGTGATGCTCCTCACCAGGCAGATTTCCCCAGTCCATCTCTGGAGGAGTAAAGGCACCAGGAGTTTGCTGGCACTTGGATGAGAAGGCAGTGAAATGTGACGGTGTTCACAGGGGTCTGAGGGTGAGGGAAGAGAACAGGATCTGACTCCATGTTTCAGAAGGCTTGATTTATTATTTTATGATATATATTGTATTAAAACTCTACTAAAAGAATAGAAGACAGGATTTCATCAGCAGGCTAGCTAAGAATAGAAAAAGAAAGAATGATAACAAAAGCTCCTGTCTCAGAGAGCCCGAGCCAGCTGGGCTGTGATTGGCCATTCATTAGAAACATCCACATGAGACCAATCCCAGATCCCCCTGTTGCAATTCCACAGCAGCAGATAACCATTGTTTGCATTTTGTTCCTGAGGCCTCTCAGCTTCTCAGGAGGAGAAATCCTGAGGAAAGGATTTTTCAGAAAATATGGCTACAGTGAAAGATCTCTCTCTGAGCATTTTTCAGTTCAAATTACCAAATGAGAATAAGAAGGCAGTGAAAGATCTCTCTCAGAGCATTTTTCAGTTCAAATTACCAAATGACAGTGATTTTCGAACAGCAACAATTCAGTGTTGAGGAGGACATAAGGAGAAAATAACTCAAAGGCTTCAGGGTGCTGCTGGAAGCTCTTAAAACAGAGTGTACTTATTAGTGTGCTCATAAAGTGAGGGATAAGGACAATTACTGCAAAAAGCCAAGCAGAACCCTCAGCTGGGAAACTGGAACTGAGCAGTTCGTGGCAATCTGTTGGAAGGACAGTTAGGATTTCTTTTCTACACGTAGACATTTAAAAAAAGCAGTGGGGAAACCCACACAAAGCAACCAAACCCCGAGGATGGGTGGCTGGAGTAGCTGTAAATTGAAGTTGTGGTGGTTCAAGACCGGGGTGCTGAGTCAGGGGCCCCCTGCACAGGCAGGGTTGGTGCTCCAGCCCGTCCTGATGGGGTTTCAGTCACGTTTTCTCTTGAAAGCAGAGAGTTTCCTTCAGTCTTTCCCTGAGAACTCAGTCCCTGCTCCCCTGAGCCCATTCCCTGCCTGGAGGGGAACAACTCAGCTCTTGTAGGAAGGCTGCAGCCCCCTTGGCTGAGGCAGGTCACGTTGTTGAGCACAGAAATGGGTGGAAAAGTGGGAGAAGTGGGACTGGCAGTGAGGAGGAGGGAGATGGGCCAAAGGAGAGCCTGGGGTGCTTGGACAGGGCGTAGTTTTGGGTGGAAGGACCCTCAGTAACTCATTAACTCACTCTGTGGTTCTCATTTCCAACAGCTCTAACCCTTGCTCCCCGTCTGAGCCCTTTAATCCATGTAACATGAGCAGGAGCCCTCTAAAAACCAGGGAAAAGCCAGTTTGTTACCAGAGGTGAAACTTCTCTGGCCTCTGTGCAGTTATGCCTTGCTTAGCTCGGTGTGGAGCCCAGGAGGAGCTGGGAGCTGAGGCTGCCTCTCAGATGTTGCAGGTGGAAAAGCAGATTTGGGGTGTGCAGGGTTGCCCCAGGAGCTGGATTTAGCTGCTCCTCAGAAAGGGCTGTGTCCCTGTGCAGTGCTGTGGTTATTGCTGCCTTTGTGACTCTCTCTCCTGGGTTTTTGTCATTCTGGCCTCCTGAGGTGTTCCCTGGTGCCCAGACTGAAATTCTGATGAGAATATTTCCAGGACAGGTTGGTTTTGCTTCTGCTGTGCAGCCCCACAGGTTTTATTGCCAAGCTGCAGCAGGGAAGAGGCTCTGTGTGTTCTTTTCCTTTTTCTTTCCCTTTCCCTTTCCCTTTCCCTTTCCCTTTCCCTTTCCCTTTCCCTTTCCCTTTCCCTTTCCCTTTCCCTTTCCCTTTCCCTTTCCCTTTCCTTCCCTTTCCCTTTTCCTTTCCTTTCCTTCCCTTTCCGTTCCTTTCCTGGAAATTTCCTGGAAATTTCCTGGAAAGGTCCTGGAAATGTCCTTTCCTTTCCCATTTCCTTTCCTGGAAAATTCCTGGAAATGTCCTGGAAATGTCCTTTCCTTTCCCATTTCCTTTCCTGGAAATTTCCTGGAAATTTCCTGGAAATTTCCTTTCCTTTCCTTTCCCATTTCCTTTCCTTTCCTTTCCCATTTCCTTTCCTTTCCCATTTCCTTTCCTTTCCCATTTCCTTTCCTTTCCCATTTCCTTTCCTTTCCTTTCCTTTCCTTTCCTTTCCTTTCCTTTCCTTTCCTTTCCTTCCTTTCCTTTCCTTTCCTTTCCTTTCCTTCCTTTCCTTTCCTTTCCTTTCCTTTCCTTTCCTTTCCTTTCCTTTCCTTTCCTTTCCTTTCCTTTCCTTTCCTTTCCTTTCCTTTCCTTTCCTTTCCCATTTCCTTTCCTTTCCCATTTCCTTTCCTTTCCTTTCCTTTCCTTTCCTTTCCTTTCCTTTCCTTTCCTTTCCTTTCCTTTCCTTTCCTTTCCTTGAAATTTCCTTTCCTTGAAATTTCCTTTCCTTTCCTTGAAATTTCCTTTCCTTTCCTTGAAATTTCCTTTCCTTGAAATTTCCTTTCCTGGAAATTTCCTTTCCTGGAAATTTCTGGAAATTTCCTGGAAATTTCCTGGAAATTTCCCATTTCCTTTCCCATTTCCTTTCCTTTTCCTTTTCCTTTTCCTTTCTTTCCTTTTCCTTTTCCTTTCCTTTCCTTTTCCTTTTCCTTTTCCTTTTCCTTTTCCTTTTCCTTTTCCTTTCCTTTCCTCCCTTTCCCCTTTCCCTTGTTGTTCCTGTGGCATTTCTGTGGTTTTATCTCAGAGTGGGCTGTGCAGGAGTCAGGGCCAGTGCTGTAACAGGAATTGTGCTGTTCCTGACAGCCATGATCAGGAATTCCTTGCAGGAAAATGTGCATTTATTGTGTGGAGTCCTTTGTTTCCCCTCACCTGTGCAGAGTTTCTGAGTGGCTGGAAGGATAAGGGTGTTATTTTCAGCAATAATAACAACAATACAATAACAACAATCATCACACTGGCATTGGAGTGGTTCCCAAGCAGCTGGGAGGCTGAATGGCAGAGTCAGAGGATTCTTGAGACCTTGGTGCTCCCTCAGGATAAAGTGGAATTTGTTATCCCAGGCTTTGGGGCAGGGCTTGGACAGGCAGGTGGATTCTCTGCTGCACCAAAGCTTTTCTTGTTTTCCTTTTTTCCCTGCTGAAGGCAGCGTTGTGCTCTCAGGCTCCAGACACCATCTCCCTGTGTCTCGCTGAGCCCCTTCTGTCCCTTCATTTTAATCTCATTTTAATCTCATTTGCCTGCACTCCCCACCCTCCCTGCCTTGGACCCTGCTCTGCAGCTTTGGGCTTTGCTGAGCTTCTGC